>QEOT01008783.1:82022-159618 GCA_003123785.1 Pterocarya stenoptera | reverse complement strand
TTTTTTTTTTTTTTTTGGTTTTCATTATAGTTTTTGTACTAATAAGCTACTGTTTATCAAGCTTTTGGAATTTTGCGACCAAAGTTTGGAAAAAATGGTACTAAGTAAACTTAACAAAAAAAACAACGGTACTAAGTACCGGACCCGTGTACGCAAAGAATGTGTTTTAAGTCTACATCAACCTTTGGTTATTTATTACTAAAGTCATTAATTAAAGCAGCCTGTGTTCATATAAGATTGCACTTACAACAGTAAACATGCATGCATGTACTCCCTCTGACTTCAATGGCTAGTTTGGACTAAAACCATAAATTTATATATCATTTCTCTTGGAAAAGTTAACGCGAAGATGCTTGATTGATCGGTTTTATATTCTGCACTTGTAATTTATTAAACACAAGGTATTATTATATTTCAACTAATTATTTTTAAAAAAATATAACTTTCATGTTACCATATTATATATATACGTCTTATTATTAATTTTTTCACATGCAATTTATTATCAATCAATCTTGATGATCATCAATATTAGACTGTTGATAATATAAAAAAAAAAAAAAAAGTCATTTTATTTTAAAGATGTAGAGGTTTTCCTTCCAAAAAAGATAAATAAACAAATTATAAAAATAAAAAAGGCAGGTGTGTTGGTTCACTCATTTTTCTTCTTAATTTGTCCTAAGGCAAATACAGAATATAAGATGAAAGAGGCAACAACAGCATACAATCAAATCATCCAAAAACAATTCATAGCATTAATTTTTTTTACATCAAACTACTGCATGCAACCCAAAAATTGAATACACGATTAGAAGTATTTAATTCAGGAGAAACAACACGAAAACTTTTATATACTAAAAGTTGTAGCTACAATATAGGATAAATATGCCAGAAGATATTGTCAACAATTATGTAAATAAGCAAAATAATTATTACAAAATATAATCACCAGACTTTTTTTATATTAAAATGTATTAGGACATATTGAAAAGTAGGGGATCAATAAAAGGCAAGCGAAAATGCAAGATTTGAACGACCACGATGGGCACAACTGAAATAAAGATATAATCAACAAATATGTTTTAAAATATATATATAATAAACAGAATATAATAAAAATATAATTATATTTATTCAGTGTAACTATATTAACATATTAGGAATAATAATAAATACAAAATTGGAACATAATATATGAATCAATTTGAATTATCAATAAACTATATTTTCATGTGTTATTAGGTTCTATGTACAATTCATATACTAAGTGAAAAAATTTAATAAATCTCATTTCAAACAAAAAAAAAATAAAAGTATGCTTTATTTTAAAATGAGATCTATTAAAATCAATCAAGTTAAGATCTTACAATATTTTTCTATTAAATCCTCTAATTTTTAATTATTAAAAAAAATCCAAACTTTGTCTACCATTAATTGGTAGTAGTAAAAATATCTTGAGGTGGGTAGATCCCCACCGTTCATCCTCATTAACTTATGAAACAAGATTGACCAAAGGCCCATAACTCACTTTTTGAACCCGTCGGTCTCCTCGAAAGAAAAAATTTTCTCCTCCTCCAAGCCTCCACCTTCATCTCCTTCATCTCTCCTCTCTTTTTTCATCCTCAAGAGATCAAAGCTTCATCTCCCCTTCTCCAAGCCGTGTGACCCACAAGCAAGAGAGGAAATGGTTTTCTTCCTTCCTAGCCAAATGATGCTCACTTCTCTTTACCCATTTTCAGTTTGTTTTCAAGTTTGAATCCAAGGTTTTGTTCACATCTTTCCAAAGGGAAATCCTTGAAGGTAAGATCCTTTTGACTCACTTTCTATTATGGTTTTGAATGGGTTCAACTAAGCTTACCTATTGATGTTCGGTTTGTGTTTTTCTTTCACGCTATTTGGGTTTTTTTTTTTTTTTTGTCAGTACAATGGTTCGTTGCTTCTCTCCCTCTCTCCTAAACTACGAGCAAATCTAAAGATTTCCCTATTGAAGTTATGAAAATCGGAAGATTTTATTCACTGTGATTGGGTTGTTTTTTGGTGTGATGTATATCCGTATGGATTTATTTGATTTTCTTGGGGTTATTTTCTGTAAAGTAGTATTCTTAAACGATATGCAAATATAGTTTTTATTGTGTTTGGATTTTTTTTGCTGTCATGTATATGCGTATGATGGGATTATAGTGAAAAAAATTCACTCATGCAGCACTGAGAGAACAAAGAATAAGAAGCATACCTAGCACTGTCGAGATTCAGGAGGATGCGCAATTGGAAACACACGGAGATTTTTTTTTTTTTTTTTTTTAAGAAAGCAAGAATAGAGAGAGCATAAGCAAAATATTGAGTTTCATATTTTGAGTTCAGTCGAGTCGGATTCAGTGTATAAGAGGAAGGGATAAAATCGAAAATGTAAAAAGACAATAGTAATTAGGCAGTGAAGCAAAGCGAGAATGAAAAGCTGTAATTTAAGAATAGAAGGAAGGGCAAAATTGGAAATAAAATTATTAGACGAAAATACTGTTCACATGCCATTCGCGTTTTTTATATAAGTAGATATATATATATATATATATATATACATACATACATAAAGACTGTCCGGCCGGCCCATGAAAACAATCGATAACAGTTTCCGCTAATACCTACACAACAAAGAAAGTTAAAAGAAAAAAAAAGAAAAAAAGTTCACAGCAGTATATATGCATTGACTAGTTTAATTAATGGCTGTTTAAACATGATCATTTAGGTCAAATAAAATTGACCAAGTGTGCTGATCTAGATGACTGAGGGCCTAAGGCAACAGTACCTGCATTATGATGCAAATCCAAATCGATATAGGACATCTAAGTCCAAATTCTACATTGATTATATCAAAATATTATTTTAAAAAGTTGAATCTATACAAATATAGAAGGAAAAGCTTAATACATTCTTTGGACTAAGGGAAATATTAGTTATTTTCCATCAAACTATATATTTATGCTCATTTTTGCCTTATTAGTAAATATTTGGTTTCAAGTTTTGGAAGAGATTCTGATTTCAATTTTGGCCAAATTTTTGGTAGAATTCTTATTTATTTATATGTTTATTTTTCATACAATAATTTAGAGTTTTCTATTTTTGAAAAAATATTATAATTTTAAATTTTGCTGCTATTTAAGTATGGCTTGTGGGCTTCATAAAATAATTTTAAATTTTACTATTAATCAATATTATTCAGAATTGTTTTCTCTATATTTTAAGAGAATCTCTTGTCTTCATTGTGTTGATCATCTATTGGAATGCCTGCAACGTCCAAGATGATTGAGGCAGACAAGTAAATAAAAATCATGCATACTTTGATCTGTACATGAAAAACTAATAATTAAATGACATGGGAATACTTGAATTTTCTTGCACAAAACATTACTCAACCGAGTAAAAAATCTTTAGAGCCATATGTACCTACAATTTGTAAACTAGTACTTCTTATGTAGTTAACTAACGATCTGATCTATTTCTTATGTTGGGTGAATCCTTTAAAATCTCAACCATTGTTTCAAATTCAATGGTTGCGATTGTACCACATCGATCATCTATTATTAAATACAAAGAATCCGTTGTGATCACTCGATCTGTTTATTATTTTGCAATGTTGTACATACTATTTTCTTATGACCACAACCCTAATATAATATATATAAATGCCCTTTAGCTCGGTCCACCCATTTTTTAATGACTTTATGCGTGAATTTCAATACGGTTTTTTGGGCATGTAAATTCAATAACAGAAACAACGTCTATATATATGAAAAGAAATTCTACATGAAAGTGATCTTCTGGATATCACACACTTTCACCTTATTAATATGTAATTTACTATTTTTATTATTCTATCTTAATATTTAAATATGTGTGTTTAAATAACACGACAAAAATGACAAATTACAAATTAGTTAGATAGAGGTATATGGTACTGTAAGGCGTCCTAATATTCCTATATCAATATTAATTAGCTAGTTAGGTCACCTAGTACATTTTTCTTCAAGAGAAATTCTATTTGCAGTCCTCATTTTGGAGGGTGTATGTGCAAGTCCTTCATTAAATGAAAAAAAGTACCATTTTAAGAAGGATATTATTGTAATTTTGAAAAAATTTGAAAATAAAATTAACTAGGCTTGTAATGCAGTCCTTAAATTGAGACTGTATGTAGCATTGCTCTTCCTTCAAACATGATAAAAATAACATTTTGTCATCTGAAATAATATTGTTAATTAGACAACAGACTTGTTATATATCTATTCTATGAATAAAAGAGCCTACACAGATGAACAGTAAATTTTCTCTAAATTTCATTTTCCAATCTGATCCCCCTTCATTTTTGCTTTCCCCATTTTGTCCTTGTCATTTGTTTTGTTTTATTCACAAATTTACGTTTTTATCCATTTGTTTAATTGAAAAATTTACGTCTTTGCCCCTATTTAGACCACACACACAAACCCTAACAAACTCCGATTGTCTTGCCCATGCTTTTCTTAACAAAATATAGATTATTCACATTAGACAAAATCAAAATCAAATAAAATCTGTTCCAATTTCTACATCTTCACTAACAAAATCATTCATATATACATTAAACTAAATTAAATCTAAACACAATATGCAATAAATGTCTACATGATATCATAAACAAACATTCTTCAGATTTACTAACCACCTTCACTAACCAAAATTGATTTCACATTTGCATTTTTATTCTTTTAACCAAGTGCTATATGTGCGGGGTATATGCGCTTTGCACATAGCACCTTCAACCTTCACTAGAGTGTGTATATATATATATATATCATGCTTAATTTATTTGAATTAACAATAGAACTTGCCGTCTTCTGAATTTAATTTTAGTCGGGAATATATTAAAGCTGAAAAGATTAGGTCTTGACTCTTGAGGTGATTTCCTTTCTCACGTTTAAATTGAATTGAAATAAATTTTTGTCTAAACCGTAAAAGACATCAACTGCCACATCATTTCGTGGCTGTCACGAAACATATAATTAATTCTCCCTGCGATCGACCATGACCATGAAGCAGTCTGGATAACGTGATGCATTTACCAAACATTCACGCAATCCAAAAGAAAAACATACATAAATAATCATGTTTTACATGAATTTGTTACATAACTTTTAATAAAATATAATTATTATATTTTGAATATAAATTTATCAAAACCAACAAAATTAAATAACTTCAGAAAATTAATTAATAAGTTCAGACGACTACAATAAAAGTACTTGTTATATGTAGCGGACGCTTAATTAATTTGAATTATCCCGAGGTACATACGTGATCACTGACATTATGCCCCCACGCCTTTCGTACCATTAATTAGTTAATTAATTAGAGCTAGAGCTTTAGTTTAATTTGGAGCTGGACATGAACCAATGAATAATTAAGATGCACGAGGTTGGTGCCTTGATTTATTGGTTCATGCGAGCAGAAAGGTTTTGTTTGTTTTTAAAATTAAAATTTAAAATTTTTAAAATTTTAAAATTTTTTTATTTTATTATTATAATTTTTTTAAATCTCCATATAAAATAAAATAAATAATTTAATTTTTTCAAATTTTAAAATAAATATAATATTAAAAAATATATTTTAATAATATTTTATTTTATTTTTTAATTTTAATTTTATTTTATCTCATCTTGTCGTTGAAAACAAACGTGAAAACGAATAAATTAAGAATTCTAGACCCAATTTTTTTTAAAAATTACGATTGTACTCCCTCCAGAGAAGTATACAAATATAAAGATGTTTTATAAAAATAAATTATAAATTGATATAGTTATATATAATATATAATATGTTAAATTATTTATTTTATAATAAAAATACTAACTTAATTTACAATTTAATTTACTATATCAAATATTTGTAAATTTATATTTTTAAAATCTCCTTATGCTTAAAACATATCTCTTCTGATATAAAATATTTATATATATACACATACATGCATATATAACGTTATCCCATTCTGGGTGAGATCGAAGTACTAGATCATGTATAGAATACGATGATTGCTAAGTTGACATTGTTGGACAGGCCTGGTCAGTCTTCTATAATAGTTGCGAACAAATTAATCAACGTGCTTTCTGATGATCATCACTACTAATTAACAGCTGACCGCACAATGAGGAACACATGCACGCATGCGGTTATATTTATCCCATGTGTTTTCGGATTTGTTTTGCCAATAATTTATTCATTATAGATTATTTTAAATGTATACAGTGCCGAGCATTTATATATAAATAGCACTTACAGCTCCTGCTAATGCTCACAGAAAAAACTAACAGCAAAGCAACATTGAGAGAGAGAGAGAGAGAGAGAGAGAGAGAGAGAGAGAGAGAGAGAGAGAGAGGGTTTTACTGTCTTTAAAGATTTCTTTCTCTGGTAGGCCGAAGTGCAGCAGACACAACATGAGATTGAAGAATATAGGTTTGGTCCTAGGATTTCTAGGTTTTTGGCTTCTGTATGGGGTTTTCTTTTGCATCGCATCTGATGTCCACCACTACAGCTTCATTGTAAGTACTACTTTTCAGTATCAGTACAATTGCTCCTTTCCCAATATATATATATATTTTATTTGTATATATAGACCATCGTGCGTGCATGCATGCTGACTTGCAGTGCATGCGAACAATAGTCAATTAAATACTTATTTTTTCATCAGTACGTGGAAAGAAGCATTGCTTTATATATCTAGTATTGATCAATATATATATATATATATATAATATATGCTAGCTATCACACACAAGAAAAGAATTAAGAAATTGCGCGCGTGCAGCTGCGCTCGTCAATATATATCAGCCTGATCATGATCCATAGAGCATGCATGCATTTAAAACCTTTCGCTGTACATATATATATATATGTATATATATATTATAGATAAGTAATGTTAGATATGTTGAGGATCATGTTGAGGATCCTTTACCTTAATCTAAAGCTTTCTATCTATGTATTCATTGACCCGTAATTGTAGTAGCTCAATATTCTTTCCATTTATTTGTAATCATTCCATACATGTAATTGCCAGCTACAACTATGTAATTACTCCAACATATGAAATGCCTCACTATTAAAACTAGTGGTGGTTTCCAAACACTTACATGGTATCAGAGCCATTGTGGATTAACCTCCCACGATCCCATGGTTGCTGAATCCTCCTCCACTCTTCTCCCCTTCAACACTCTCATCCACATGGTTACAATCAAACATTCCTCTTCCAACTACCTCCTATGGAAGAGCCAATTACTTCTCATTTGCAAGTTGCCAACATTTTCACCAAAAGTGTATCACGCCCTCTCTTTGAATTCTTTCGATCCAAGCTTCTCATTCGCTCAAATCTGACACTCAACTTGCGGGAAGGTGTTGAGGATCATGTTGAGGGTCCTCTGCCTTAATCTAAGGCTTTCTAATTATGTATTCATTGACCCGTAATTGTAGTAATTCAATATTCTTAATTTCCATTTATTTGTAATCATTCCATACATGTAATTACCATCTATGATTATGTACTTACTCCTATATATGAAATGCCTCACTACTGAAACTAGTGGTGGTTTCGAAACGCTTACAAGGTATAAGCTTCAAATTATAGACAAGTTTCATACAAGTTTTTGTAAAAAGTAGATCCTACTAATAAAGTAGTTTTTTTTACACTTTTGAAATCTAGTTTTTTTATAAGGATTTAGATTTTTCTATTTAGAACTTGTACAAATTATTTTTGTATTATAGGTAGGCTGTACGTTTGCAAGCTGGTAAGTTTGCTCATTTTCCATAGGATTGTACTTTTTACTGATCCGGAATAGACAATTCAAATTTTCCATCCACTGTTTTACATATATATAGCATTTAATGAGTTGAAAATGACCATACATTCTGGTTGCAGCTGAAGGAGACAAATTTCACAAGGCTGTGTGAAGAGAAGACTATTCTTACTGTAAATGGCATGTTTCCTGGCCCAACAATTCGTGTCCGCAAAGGCGATACGGCATTTGTTAACGTTCAAAACCATGCAGATTATGGTGTCACTATTCACTGGTAATGACCGGCCAGTACCTAGCTTCCCCATTCCATCTCACAAATTTGCATGCTAGAAGAAAAATTTGTGATTAGATTATTTGCGATGATAACGATTATTTGTGATGAAAATAGATTTACTTTAATAAAAAATAATCATTTTCGTTAGACTGATTATAAATTAGTAATTTTATAATAGTAGCAACACCTAATTGTAGCGGTCGAGCCAACTTGTTTCTTTTAATCATAGAGGACGAATCGACTTCCATGCATGCTAGTTGCATGGTTTCTGCATTTAGTTCGCAACAGAGACCGAGAATCAAATGCTGCGCAAACCAAAATTTATATTTTCATGATATTGGACTATATGTTACCCTTAATTATTTAGTAATCTGCATGTATGCAACTTTGTTTTCTCCCTAGCTACCACAATCCATGATAAGGTACTCTTTAACGTCTGAACATTTTTTATTTTTTTTTATAAATCCAGAGCTTCCACTTTTAACGTCTGAACATATCAAAAAGCTATGAGACAGATTATGTAAATGAGTGAACGTTTTTTTAATGATCTTTATATACAGGCATGGAGTGAAGCAACCAAGAAATCCATGGTCAGATGGACCTGAGAACATCACACAGTGCCCCATCAAACCAGGAAAAAACTTCACCTATGAGGTCATCTTTTCTGATGAAGAAGGAACTCTTTGGTGGCACGCCCATAGCGACTGGACACGTGCTACAGTCCATGGAGCCATTATTATTTACCCTGATGTGGGAGTAACCCCAAATTATACATATGATGCAGAAGAAGTCATTATACTGGGTAAATTTCCTTACACCGTCTATTGATGGCAATTTAGAGTCCAATAACAACTCGAGCGCCCAACATATTATATACTGATGAAGCTAGAACTGTAAAAACCATAAAATTCATAGCTCAAATATTATGTTACCATTTATGTAAAAGTACCCAATAGTGCTATAAATCCGAATCTTCGTCTAACTTTCTGCAGGAGACTGGTATAAGGAAAACTTGACAACATTAGTGGATGCTGCTGCAGCAGTCGGCATTGATCCAAACGTATCAGATTCTTACACCATCAATGGCCAACCAGGACATCCAAATAAATGCTCCAACGGTATGCATGAATATATATTTATATATATATATATATTCACACCCGAAACGAGAACTTTGTTTTCACATTTATACGATCGAATATATATAGTGAAGCTTTGTAAACCAGGATTGAAGATTAATCGGATACCGCTCGTCTACTATATATTAATTTTGTAGTACGTATGCGTTGCATGCAGAAACAACGTATGTTCTACCGGTCCAAGAGGGCAATACGTATCTTCTTCGAATTGTAAATGCGGTGATGAATACAGAGATGTTCTTTGGGATTGCAAAACACAACCTCACAGTTATTGGACAAGATGGTGCATATACAAGGAAGTTTGACACTAGTTACATAATGATAACCCCAGGACAAACAATGGACGTCTTGCTCACAGCAAATCAGTCTCCGGCCGATAACTATTACATGGCTGCTAGTTCATTCGCAGCTTCCGATGCCCCTTACGATGGAACCAACACTTCAGCTGTTGTCGTGTACAATAATTCTCCATCCTCTATTCTCTATCCGCAACTTCCTTTACCCAATAATACAAATGCTGCAATCAGCTTCACAAGTCAAATAAAGAATTCAGAATCGGTTAATCTCCAAGAAGGATTTGATGAAAGAATCATTATTACAGTTTCTGCGAATCAATTGCCTTGTGATCTAGATAAATGTGAAGGTCCACAGGGTAATAAACTATCTACAAGCTTAAACAACGTAAGTTACGTGTCAACAAGTATTGATATATTGCAGGCATACACCAGGTACATACGTACCCCTACAATTAATATATATTCCATTGTTGTCGTTGTGACAAAGTATATAAATATTAGTCATCCTCAGATCAACTTACATGAACTTACAACCTTTTAATTTGCACTTTGCAGAGGCTTGCTTGGCACTTATGAAGAGTTACCTCATAACCCTCCATTTCCTGGCACTAACTGGACAAACATTGAGAGGGATGATCCGGAATATATATTTCCAAGCCAAGGGACTAAGGTTTTGACGATAGATTATGGTAAATCAATTGAAATAGTGTACCAAGGAACTAGTATTGGGAATCCGGAGAACCATCCATTGCATCTTCATGGTTATAGCTTCTACGTCGTCGGGACGGCTTCTGGAAACTTTACCGAAGAGGCCTATCAAGAAAATCTCAATTTGGACAATCCACCTAAAGTTAACACTGTTGGAGTTCCTAAAAATGGTTGGATTGCCATTAGATTTGTTGCTAATAATCCAGGTTAGCAATTGTCTTCGATATATAATATTGTTACTTATTATCATTATCTTGCTATCTATCCATCTATAAATATATATATAAATATATATATCTATATCTATATCCATTTTTTTCTGCATCTGCCAGCTGCAACACTTTTGTTCTGACAATAATCATGTAATTTGTGTATGTGTGTAGCACTAGTAGTACTAGCTAGCTCATACAGTTGATGCATATATATTTTATAGGGGTGTGGTTTATGCACTGTCATTTTGAAAGGCACGTCACCTTGGGTATGGCCACTGTTCTCATTGTGAGGAATGGGACAACCGAGGAAACAAGCCTGCTGCCGCCTCCAGTTGGTTTGCCGGAGTGTTCATAGTTGCACAGAAATGTTCGGGTGCAATGTCTTATATATATGGACTCGTAGAATGGGAAGTCATGGCTCGAAGTGGTAGTACTTAGCTAGCTAGGTCTTTCATGATGAAGAAGTTTTCTTTATTTTTCTAATTAATCCTGTACGTCATGAACAAGCTTTCAATTACGTGTTGATGTAACTGATCTGCTGTACTTGAGATGCTTTGAATAATATACGTTGAGATGCTTTTCATTTAGAAATAATGCAAAGGTCAAAGAAACCAGCTTCTAGACCAAACCTTGGGCTTGGCTTGGGAACTGAGGTTCATCAAATTTCAGCTGGGCTTGTGTAAACATCTTTTAAATCTTATTTTCGCGTTTGAATCTTAAGTAATAATATATATATTATTTATAATATTTCTCATTCCGATCGAAGTCGGATACGTTTTACACTCAATTCATGTAAAAAGCATGCAGAAGCATGCACTAGCGTCCGTCTGTGCATGAATACTAAACAATGTTGTTAGAAAGTAAAGGGATAAGTACTTATCAATTTATGGTGTTTATTTATTTATTTATTTTAAATTATTTTATCGCGTGTTTGGTTTCCCTGGCCTTTTAGTTGAAAAAAGAAAGTGAGGTCGTGATCCAAGCATGATCATGACAGCTTATAGCTTATATGGATATTTCATCCAAACTTTAAACAGGCGTGCCTTTCAAGTTTTTACTCGAAAAAATTTATTTTTCATTTGTATTGATTTTTTAGATATTTTAAATACTTAATAAATACTTTATATATATATATATGTATAAAAGATCACCTAAATGTTAGATACAGTAGTACTAATTCATGTGTGCAAGTCTCGCACAATCTATTTAAAAAAGAGTGACATCTGTCGGGTTTAAAAAAATTAACATTTTCACGTGAGTCTCATGCTTACCCACAAAGAATGTAGGGAACTTGCACAGTACTCTAGGTAGGCCCTGTAAATATCATTTTCTTTAATATGTCTATCTTATTTTACTAATTGAGATTCTCAAATCCAAATATTACGAAATAATGTCAAATAAGTTGCTAGCTAGCTAGAACTACTTTTCATTCAGGCTACCTACTATTCAAGATATAATTAGTGGCAACAAGAGGACGGACTTACCAAAAAAAAAAAAAAAGTGTCAAACTAGCTAGCTAGCAACATTAAAAGTATGTGGTCAAAAGGTGGGTTATGTTATATTTTAAGCAGCATTAACAACGTACATGTGAATTATATTGTATTCAGGCAAAAGTGACATTAATTATGCATATATGTACTAGCTAGGAAGTTGGCGGGGGCACCTATATGTGTGTGTGTATAAATATATATATATATATATAAATAATTGATCTGTCGTTTGCCCTGTCGACGCACAATCTTCCAATTTGCAGGGCATAATGCAAATAATACTAGTAGCGTGGACAAGTTAGGCACAAAAGCTAGCCATGAGATATGCGCGGACAATTTATGCACTCCTTTTCAATCCACAAATGTATAATTAACTTTTTTTTTTTTTTCCAATTCCTGAATTGTAGTTTAGATCAAAATTCAAGAGTAGTACCCGACGTTGAATTTCTTTACGAATTTTGAGACCTAAATTAATTAAGAGAAAGATGATCAAATATATATTTGGCCATCTAATAATTTAATTAAATGGTCTTTGAAATGAGATCAATTAATGCTTATTATAATAATTAAGCTAAATATAAGAGCACTCAGCCATCTGACATGATCATTTGAGATATTACTCTAGTATCCAAACGGAGTCATAGACCCTTGTTTTTCTGTGAACAAAATAAAACAAAAAACGAATTAATGATGTGTTCATGACTGCAACCCATGCATTAATATATATATATATATATATATTTTAAAAAACACCCATTAATATCCATTTCAACAAGCTGGTGACAACGTTCTCTTCCATATCACGGGAATAGATAAGATTTCTTATGCAGCACGAGAACTAGCTTACCAAAGTCTCACTTTGGCATGCAGTATACCTTGAATCAGTACCAATATATATATGATGTGCACGATATGATAAAAGAAATTAGATCAATGATGGAGATCGGAGATCTTAGATCTGAGTTTCTGAACACTATCGACGGCCGGGATTGAAGGAAAGTTAAGGGCATCTTTTATTCTTATTATTATTATTTAGCATATGATGATACTGACCTTATAGAGAACACAACTGCATAATTTAAATCTCACTAATTAACAAGAAAGAAAACCTATTAATCCTAGCTAGTTTATCTAACCTCATTAATTATTCCAAATATTATGAAAAGTGCATATCATTATTATTTTGTTTATAATTGATTTTTTTGGTGATCGATCGATCTACTTATGATCAATCAGATCTATTTTTTTATTTTTTATTTAAATCCTAGGACCTAATTAAATTGAGGAGTTTTGTTATGTACAAGCAAATATGCGTACCAATCTGCGTACTAATATTTTTGCTTTCATATTCTAAATTCAAATTAGCACTGTTTTCAATAAAGTTTACTTTCTGATCAATCATATTGAATATGTGCACATATCAATGCGCAGAATCACTTACAACTAGATTTTTCCTAAATTGAGAGAAAGATAAATAGTGGAGCCTACACTACTTTTATATATGCATGTGTCATGTTTGTGTGTGTGTACGTACTAGGTAGTAATTGGTGGGGGCACCTATATATATTGAATGAATGGAGAGTGATCACCTAGTTGTGTTTATCATCATGTTTCTGAGCCAAAAGAAGCTGGTCCATATATAATTCTTTCATTGATTAATATATATATATATATATTTATATATAATTTGTCGTTTCATGCCTGGCCCGACTCACAATATTCAAATATTACAATAATACTAGCAAAATCACTTTCCATGCACACAAGCCATGAGATATGCGTGGAAATTATTAAAACTATGTTTCCTGTAGATTCTTTTCTCATTCCCGAATTAGGTATAGAAAATCTCACGCTAATTGTTTCAAAGATATAAAAATTCAAAGAAAGAAATTATTAAAAATCTCACACTAATTAAGATTGACAGAAAGCTGCTAGCTAGCTAGATTGCAGAGAAATTAAAAGATCAAAAGACCCGTTGAATTTCTATATGAATTTTGATCAGACTTTAATTAAGAGAAATATAAAGACTTTATTGATTACTTAGAGATCGAATTACCACAAACAATAACATATAAATATTACTGAACAAACTATATAAAAATATATTTGCCAATCTGACAAGCTAGCTAGGCCGAAAGCAACCCCGACCTTGTGAATTCATGACCGGCTAATTAATTGATTCGGGCTTGCTTTGTCTTTGAAATGAGGATTAATGCTTATAAGAATAGAGCATGCACCAAGCCATCTTCCAGCTTGGCCCTTGCTAGATGCTCGTACGTTAAAAGTGTCAAACAGGATCGATAGACATATATAATACGCCCTTAATTGTTGTTTTTCTGTGAAGAAAGCAAACAAAGAAAAAGTACTAAGAAGAAAGAAATCATCGATGTTATATATGGCACTAGGTGTCCGGAAAAAGCATCCCGATTAATTTCAGAATATACAGATCCTCGCGCGGTAAAATGTTTTCCACAAGGATGTTTGAAAATTCTGGGTACATAGGATGTTTGAACTAAAATAGTACTCCTGATCGGTCTATATTTTATATATTTGATTTACATCCAATAATTTTTTAAGAAAATGATAAACCTACAACTTTTCTATAATTGTTTTACAATTTCATTTAAAATGAAGTTTAATTATGGTTAAATTGAAACTATTGTTTGATGAAATGATCACATATATACAATGGTTAATTAAAAATGAATTGTAAAATAATTGTGAAATAGTTAGATCATGTGTATCAGTTTTTTATTGAACATGTTTTTGGTAAAAAGTGACTCCGTAGATATGTTTTTTTTTAACAGAACATATGACAAATTAAATTATTGAATGTGGTCCTAATTTTCTGCAGCTCGTCGGTACGTACTCTCTTATCAAAAGATGAGTTGTGACCATCAGATGATTGTGTACTGTTTTCAATGCTAGGACCGCGTGGTACTATATGTCTCAATTATTTGGACTTTTTGCACAATATAGAATCTCTATATAATATCTTGTGGTGTGCGCAGCCATATATACATGCATGCGGTGGCAGACCTACGTTAATATAAGTATAGGGGGCCTAGGCCTGCATGACCCCCAATTCTTTTTGAAAATTTCCCTTGAGTTTTTTCATATTTATGTAAATATAGAAAATGGCCCCAAAAATATATTTTATATTCCTCATGCTAGTTCCTCAAAGTTTTCTAAAATTTCAATATACTTTAGAAATGTCACTTTTCAATTTTTTTTTTCTTGTAGTCAAAAAATTTTGTATAATTTCTATATAGTATCTATTTTTAAGGATGTGACATCACCAAATTAAATTAAAACTAAGTTTAGAGGAAATAATAAACTTTTTAATAGTGATCTCAAAGTTTTTTTATTAAACAATATATATTATGCTGCTTAATCTGAAAAATAATTAAGACGTTTTAACATTTAGAGTTCATTGACAAAAAAAAGTATTTAAGGTATCAATTATAGTATTATACGCTTAATATGACATAAAAATATCTGATTCTATACGAAACTTGATAAACTAGCGCCCTACGTACTAGAATGAATGATCACCTTCTAAAATACCACTTGATAGTTTCTATAAAAAAAATAAATTCTAAATATTTCATTATAAAAATAATAATGGATGAATATTATTTCAAAAAACCTAATTGTTAGAAATTTGAAAGATACATTAAGATGTGCTATTAAAATTTTATTTCTACTTGTATGTAACAAATTATCCAAATGTAATTTTATATATAATTATGGTTTTGTAATTTTTAATCTCTTTTTATTTTACATAAATGTGTCATACAATAAAAATGTTAGACCCCTAAAACATATTTCCACCACTACATGCATACAATGACTATCAATAAGCCAGGTTGTAGATGTGACTATTGTATTGCCTATTGTATTGTATTGCTTTAGCCTCCAATATAAAAATTGGCCTAAGAGGTCAAGGTAAAGCAAAATACAACTCTAATGAGTTTAAATTCTTTTTGTATTTATAAATTCTAATTTATAATTTAAATTATATTATAATTTGAGTCTAAGAATTTTTTTTAAACCAAAAAATAATTTTTAAACCCAATGGGTCGTGTGGCTTATGGGGCGGGGTGCGGTTTTGATCCCACCCCTCGCCACTCGGGGATGGGGTTGAAAACCCTTACCCTGAATGGTTCGGGGAGGAGAACCCCGCTCCGCACCATGCAGGTATCACCCCAAGTGGAAAGGTTGGTCGACGTGACGAAGCTGGAACTAGTGACGGTGCAATGCAATAAAGAACAACTGGAGGGTAGAGGGAGAATCAACAGGAAGATAAGAGAGGCAGACAAAGCAAAGTACTTACCAAAATCGGAGGAGCATGGTGACGACCTAGTGTAGTAGAGCTTCATGGTGGAACTGGTTTGGGCAGCACATGTGCGGCATTGAGGAGGAGGCATAGAGATGAGAGAGAGGCCAGGGGTGTTCAGCACGATGGAGCTGCTACAGTTGTGAAGTGGGTACACAACGCTTGTGACAAACTGCAATGAGTTGGACTAGCATATATACTTGTGTGGCGGAGAAGGTTGCGGTGGCGCAAAGGGAGAGAGAGAGAGAGAGAGAGAGAGAGAGAGAGAAGCTTCAAGTCAGGGGAGTAGGTTAAAAATAGAGACTTATGGCAACCCTCAAAACACATTGTTTGGTGTTGATCCCTTTTTTTCTAATCAATGGGTTGGACTTTTTCCATAGGCTTGTGTTGGATTTCGGGCCTACTGGGCTTGACATCATAGAAAGTGCATACGATAGTATTAGCAAATTATAAAGTCACGTTGTCACCCGTGTAAAACATTATATATAAATGTTGACAAAGCGACCATGATGTCAATAATTCGTAATTATTAGTTTGTAATTGTGTCAAAAACTTTTAAACTTTGGGCTTTATTGTCCAATTGATTGAATTTTTGTAACTTAGTGTTGAGGCAATTGAGGGTCTCATGATCAAGAGATTAGGTACACCAATTGGGACATAATAACATTATAGTACTCGTGAGTTACTTTGAAGAGAACATATTAATAAAGCCCTTAGTCTATTTGTTTTGCACTCGGGAGCAACATAACGAAAGATGAACATGTCGAGAAGGTCAATGGTTCGATAGGCACATGGCTCCAAGCACACAAAATGGGGATAGAAAATAGACTTTTACTATGTAAATCCTCCTCTTACTATGTAAATCATTTTTCTCCATAATGAAAGCAAACCCTTTGGAGAGGGTATTCAGACCAATTAAAAATTTTACATGGTTTTAGAGAAGGGATTGAGACCCTAGCTCTTTCTTTATTTTTTGCAGGAGCGACGACATCCTAGCTCATTTCTTTATTTTTTGCAGGAGCGGCGGTAGGAGGACTACCATCTGCAGCGAACAAAACTGCTGAACCATCGGGAATCCTCAAAGTCCTAGTGGTTTCCTGTGCACCTGCAAGCTTCGGTACCGTGCCTAGAACCTCGCGCCCAAACCACGCTTCTCGTCACAACAATCTTCAACAATGTTGTTGGAGGTTGAAAACCGCTATCTTCCTCGTCACAGCAATTTTCAAGCTCCGGTGAGCACTTCGAGTCCCTACACTCACAATCAACCTCATCACAGCGATTTCGACTGCCTACAGACACCACCAGCCGGAATTTTTTCGGTCCCCATTTTTTCTCTGTCTTTCATGTAATATTTGAACTCTTTGGTGTCAAGTGCTCTGTCTGCAAACACCACCAGCCGAAACCTTTTTTGGTCCCCATCTTCGGTCACTTTTTTATTTTCCCCAACAAACACTTGTTGTGACCACCATTGGTAAGATATTCAGTCACTTTTTTATTTTCCCCAACAAACACTTGTTGGGATCACCATCTGCCACTAACGAAGACAGGAGAATCTGGGACAGAGAAATCACAACAAAGCTTTTCTGTAAAGAGAAAAGCTACGCTAGGCCAATAAAACTTTTCACCCTTTTTATTATTATTCTTATTATTTATTTTTCTGTCTTTTTTTGTTGCCGTTTCATATTATCATGGCAAACGAGTAATCTTTGAACAATCTATATTTTCTTCACCATTCTGAACATCTCGGAATGATGCTTGTTTTCAAGCCCCTCAATGGGGACAATTAGTCGACCTGGTGTAGGGCCATGACCATCTTTATGAACGACAAATCCAAGCTGGGTCTCATAGATGGGACGATCATAGTGCCACCTGCTGCAACCAAACCAGACGACTTTGCATTATGGAAAAAATGCAATGATATGATCCTATCTTGGATCCTCAATTCCCTCACACCAGATCTTGTAAACAACATTATTTTTTCAACCACTCCACCGGAGGTATGGGAAGACCTTCAAGATCTTTTTTCTCAAAGCAATGCTGCCCGTATTTTTCAAATTGAAAGGGACATCGCTTGTCTCGCTCAAGATCAGATTATTGTCGCCACTTACTACACAAGACTTAAAAAATTGGTCATAAAAGCCCCTTTTTGTTGTAGTATATATATATATAACATATGGGGCCCTTACAAAATTGCCTTTCTTTCTGGTGCGAAATATTTTTTGACTATTGTGGATGACTATTCTAGATTCACATGAGTATTTTTTATGAACCACAAAAGTGAAACGCAGTATTTGCTTGCCAATTTTTTCTCTTTTGTCGAAACACAATTCAATGCCAACCAACATTCGGGTTGATAATGGAGGGGAATGCTTTTCTATGCGGGAATTTTATAAACAAAAGGGAATCACCTATCAACATTATTGTGTCTATACTCTCTAACAAAATGGCATTGTAGAGCGCAAACCTCGCCATATTTTTGAGTCAGCTTGAGCCCTTCGCTTTCAAGCGCATCTCCCTTTACATTTTTGGGCAAAATGTGTTTTCACAACAGTTCATATAATTAATCGTTTACCCAAACCACTTCTTTCTCGCCAAACTCATTTTGAATGACTCTATGGCAAGATTTCTTCTTATTCTCACTTCAGAGTTTTTGGGTGTCTTGCATATGCTACTAATATGCATGTTCTTCATAAATTTTTCCCTCGAGCGAAGCGTTGTGTTTTTCTTGGTTACCCAATTGGTTAGAAAGCTTACAAGCTCTATGATCTTGCAACTCATCAAGTATTCACTAGCCACAACGTTGTTTTTCATGAAAATATTTTTCCTTATGAGTCCAATCCATCCACTTTTACTAATTCAGCACCCATCATTCCTTTTCCTATGTCCAATCGTTTCTCTTCGGGAGGTCCCCTTTCAACCATCCAACAAACACCACCACCGAAACCAGTCCCTCCACCAACTCCGATACCGCTTTCTCATTTGGGTCTTGTTCACCCAACCCACACTAGTGCTCCTCCCACACCAGCCTTACGCCTTTTTCAACGACCTCATGTTCCTCCTACAGCTCTAGGTGACTATGTTTGCAACCAAGTGACGTCTCCCAAACAATTGTCGCCTTCGTCATTTGCTCTACAAAAAGGTACACGGTATCCTCTTTGTAATTTTATCTCTTACCATCGTTACTCACCACAGCATCGATCCTTTACTACTACTATCAGTCAGGATATTAAGCCTGCATCTTATGCAGAAGCAGCTTCTCATTCCCACTGGCTAGAAGCAATGCAATCTGGATTGGCCTCTTTAGAAGCCAATGACACTTGGTCCCTCACTTCTCTTCCTCCTGGAAAGAAGCCTATTGGTTGCCGTTGGGTTTATAAAATCAAACGTCACTTCAATGGTACTATTGAGCGTTACAAAGCTCGTTTGGTTGCGAAAGGATACACACATGAGCTGGAAGGTATCGATTATCATGACACTTTTTCTTCCACTACTAAAATGATTATTGTTCGTTGTTTATTACTTTGGAAGCTGCTCAGAATTGGTCTCTTGACCAACTTAACGTCAACAATCCTTTTTTTCATGGTGATTTTCATGAAGAAATTTATATGTCTCCACCTCCTGGTCTTTGGTGATAGGGGGAGAACCTATTATGTTGCCTCAACAAGTTGTTATTTGGCTTAACATAAGCTTCCTGTCAATGGTTTACCAAGTTCTCCACAACTATCCAAGATGCCAGATTTGCTTAATCCAAAGCAGATTAATCGTTCTTCACATGTTGGAAAGGCAAATCTTTTACAGCCTTGTTGATATATGTTGATGATATTCTCATTATGGGTAATGACCTCACTGCCATTTCCACTCTTAAACAATTTTTGCATAGTCGTTTTCGGATAAAAGATTTGGGTGATTTGAAGTATTTTATGGGCATTAATGTCTCTCGGTCAAAAAAATGTATTTCCATCTCACAACAAAAATACACCTTGGAAATTCTAAATGATGGTGGTTTTTTGGGTGCTAAACTTGTGAACTTTCCCATGGAGTAGAACATAAAGCTCTCGAATGCAGGTGAATTGCTTAAAGACCCATCTCAATATAGGCGACTTGTTGGACGCCTAATATACTTGACTATAATTCGGCCATATATCACTTATTTGGTACATTTGTTAGCAGATTTATGCATGAACCACACAAGCCACATATGAAAGTTGCCTTGTGTGTGTAGCGTTATTTGAAAAGTAATCCAGGACAAGGCTTGTTTTTCCCTTCTTAGAATAATTTATCTTTGTGAGCTTTTTCTGATTTGGATTGGGCTAGTTGCCCAACATCTTGTAGATCCACCACATGTTATTGTGTTTTTTAGGGTCTTCTCTTATTTCTTGGAGGAAAAAAAGCGGCAAAAAATCATATCTCTCTCCTTAGTAGAAGCAGAAAATAGAGCCATGACAGATACATGCTGTGAATTATCTTGGTTGTGCTCATTGTGGAAGGATTTGCGAATACTATATCCGAAGCCAGCATTGTTACATTGCGACAACAAAGCAACCTTACATATAACAGCAAATTATTTTTTCATGAAAGAACCAGACATATAGAAATTGATTGTCATTTTATTCGTGACAAAATACGAGACAGTTCAATTTGTAACCAAATATGTTGCTTTGGCAAATCAACTTGCGAATGTGTTCACCAAACCATTGGAAAATGAAACTTTCTCAACTATGATATGCAAGTTGGAAGTTCTTGATATTCACTCTCCAACTTGAGCGGGAGTGTCGAGAAGGTCAATGGTTCGATAGGCACATGGCTCCAAGCGCACATAATTGGTTACGATAGGCATATGGCTCCAAGCACACAAAATGGGGAAGACCTACCTTGTATAGCATACAGTGATAGAAAACAAAGACTATGTAAATCCTCCTCGTACCATGTAAATGATTTTTCTCTATATAATGAAAGCAAACCGAGAGCGTATTCAGGCCAATTAACGATTTTACAGAGCATGCTCCTCCCACCCCTTCTCAGCTCGTAAGATGCAGTACATCTTCTGTATCTGTACTTTAGTTTTTGCATGTACTACAAAAATCTGATAGGCTATATATAAGAAACCGTGAAAACTCCCATGATGATCGATCCATGATCTTCCCTCAAATTTCTTCAACCTCTTAATTAATTAGAGCTGATCCGAGCTCTCTCAGTCTGGTGTCCCAAAATCGATCTGGTGCATGTCTGATCCGATAAATACATTTTGGTTAAATGGGAATCGATCGAGCGTCTGAGGTGCTCCTATTGAAAGGCCAACCCAAAGGTAATTAATTAGGATATTTATCTCTGTAATAGATCTGATCGATCGATGAGCTGGTCAGGGGGTACTCGAACAAAGAACTTAAATTAAAAGTAATAATGAGTTGGGTAAAAAATCTAATTTTTATAAAACTTTCTTTATAAAAACACCTCAAAACTATGTTTTTCATATATCTTTTGAAAAATTATTTTCAGGGCCGGGGTGTAAGTTCCTATAGAATCTAAATACTATTTTTTGAAAAACTATTTTTGAAAGACTATTTCAGGGGTCTAAGTTCCTATATATATATATATATGTGTGTGTGTGTGTGTGTGTGTGTATATATACATCTTTTGAAAAGCTATTGTTTTGGTTTTCGTTTATTACGAAAATCAAGATAAGATGTTTTGATGATTGAAAGATTTTTTTAGTGTAAAAACTGTTTGGATTGATAATAAAGTTTTTGGAAAACTCTTTATTTCCAAACATGAGCTGATTCCGCGGAGGTGGAAGCTGAAAAACAGTAGCTCTCTAACAACAAGTCATATGGACAAATAGATAAACGACTTTTGAAGGGTAGCTAGCTTGCTAGGTATAGTGAGTTCTTTTTCTTTTTCTTTTTCTTTTTTCCTGTTTGTTCTTTCAAAGGTGGATTGATCAATTCATCATAGGCGGGGAGATCAGTAAATTAAGCTAACGAAGGTCGTTTTGTATTCATTTTTCCAAAGATGACAATGCACCCTTAGATATATAGTTTTTCACAAGTATTTGCACATTTATGTTTTAATGTTAATGAGATATGAGTTTTATTACATACAATCACTTTTGAGTATTCATTATAAACTCTATTGATATGATTGACCAAAATAATTATTTTATATGATGCAGTCAATCACATCAGTGGAGTGTACAAAAAATTTGCAAAAATGACTATTCATAGAATTTTTGTTTCTTCTATATATAGATCGTAAATGCCAGCTGAAAGTAGTCGCAGAAAAAATTAAGAGATCGAGTGAATACAGAGTGTATTTCCTAGTGTCTGGTGAGGGGATCAGTTGCAGATATGGAACTAAACAAGAAAGGCTTGCTCTTTGGGTTTTTTTTGTTTTTGGATGGGCTGCTGCTTTGTACGGCCAAAAACGTCCACCACTACAGCTTTATTGTGAGTTTCTGCTATATTAATCTCATGCTTGTAATTCAAGCGTCGATGGTTCACGACCTTATTGTCACGGCTAGCTTTAACTCATGAATTAATATAGAAAATGCATCAGTTCAATGTCAAACCTAACTAAATTTCGATAAAAATATGTATGGTACAGTAAGTTGTCTCTTTTTTCACTACTTTGGTAGAGTATTCTCCTCCAGAAATGTAACATGTTCATATGGAAGAGAGCTTGATGAACAAACTGCGTGTATGTGCGTGTGTTTTGTGGTTGCATGCAGCTGAAGGAGACGAATTTTACAAGGCTGTGTACAACAAAGAGCATGTTCACTGTAAATGGCCAATGGCCTGGCCCGACCATCCATGTTCGCAAAGGCGATACGGCATTTGTAAATGTTCACAACGACGGAAATTATGGAGTCACGATTCACTGGTAATCTCTCTCTCTCTCTCTCTCTCTCTCTCTCTCTCTCGGACGTTTGTGAAAGGTCAATTGGGGCCAAAGCGAAGGAATACAAAACTACTTTTTCCCCCAAAACATTTTCTCTAGCTGGCACGCTGTAGACTTACTAAATTTGGAGAATAAAAATAAATATATTCATTCAACGATAGGAAAGAAAATGACCAACTACGCGCCTTTACATGTAGGATGATGCCCGTAATGACTACTTTTTTTTTTTTTTTTGACTTTGCCTCTCCTTAATTAGTAACATTCAGTACTATACACAGATCAATCAGTGATTCAGTAGTATTAGTCGAAAACATAAAGTTAAGGAAAGAATTGATGGAAACTGTCTTTTTATATGTAGGCACGGAGTGAAGCAACCAAGGAATCCATGGTCGGATGGTCCTGAAAACATTACACAGTGCCCTATTCAACCAGGAAAAAACTTCACATATGAGGTTATATTTTCAGACGAAGAAGGAACTCTTTGGTGGCATGCCCACAGTGATTGGTCTCGGGCAACAATCCACGGTGCCATTGTCATCTTACCTGAAATCGGAACCACTTATCCATTTCCCAAGCCCTATGCAGAACAAGTGCTTATACTTGGTACAAGTTAATTAATTAGTGGCATGGTTAATGAGCATTTAATATATATTCATACATATAAGAATTTCTCCCATTTGATCAATATCCCTTTGCAAAAATTCCAAGTTTAGCGTCTAACTAATTCATCTAATGCCTTGTTATTGTACTGCGCAGGCGAATGGTTCAATGGAGATGTCAAGGAACTGATTGATAGTGCTCTAGAAACAGGTGCCAATCCACAGATATCAGATGCCTACGCTATTAATGGTCAGCCAGGATTTCCAAATAATTGCTCTAATGGTATGAATTTTACGAGCCAAAACTGTCCAAAACTGCTGCATGCTTTTTCTTTATTGGCAAATCAGAATTTGAGAAGATTTCAATCATTAATTTATCGTCTACTATATATCATATTTCACCTTACACAGAAACAACATATCGTCTCCCAGTCCAGTATGGAGAGACATATCTTCTTCGTATTGTTCATGCCGGGATGAATGAAGAAATGTTCTTTGGAATAGCAAAACACAACCTCACCGTTGTTGCCCAAGATGCCGCATACATAAAGCCCATAACCACAAATTACATCATGATAACCCCAGGACAAACGATGGACATCTTGCTCAAAGCAGACCAAGATCTCAGCTACTATTACATAGCTGCAACTCCTTTCTTTGATGCTAGTGTTCCTTACGACAATTCCAACACTTCGGCAGTTCTCCAGTATGGGGGAAATTATACTCCTCCATCCTCTCCCCCCTATCCTTCCCTTCCTAATACCACTGACAAAGGTGCTGCAGACAGCTTCACAACTCGCATAAAGGCCTTGGCAAGCACTGAGCACCCCATCAATGTCCCGACAGAGATTGATACGAAGATTTTTATTACAGTTTCTGTAAATCAGATATTTTGCCCTAATCAATCGTGTGGGGGTCCAGGTGGTAATAGGGTGTCTGCAAGCTTAAACAACATCAGTTTCCTGACACCAACGATTGACATACTGCAAGCGTATTACAAGTAACATCGCCACGTACCGTCTTTTTATTTTATTTTATTTGGTTGTATATATACATATTGTTTGGAATATATAGGAAAATCTTATAAATTAACTTGAGGTTTTGTGATTTATAGTACTACATCAACCCTAAAATAATTAGAGTTTTAAGAATTTTAATATAAATTTTGACACGTGACTTAGCAGTTTATAAAAGCTTATAGAGTAAAACTCGTAAATATCTATATATATCACGACCCAACATTTAAAACATAAGTTTATGCTTGCATATAGGAACTTGTCGGACGTGTTCAGCAATGATTTCCCTGATAAGCCACTCAGTGTTTTTAACTACACGGGAGATGTGGGAGACAACACATTATATCCGAGCCAAGGGACAAATGTTACGATAATAGATTATGGGGCAGCAGTGGAAATAGTGTTCCAAGGGACAAATGTTGGGACTGCAGAGAATCATCCGATGCATCTCCATGGTTTTAGTTTCTATTTGGTAGGGACGGGCTATGGCAATTACAACGAGACCACTTCCCCTGAAACATACAATTTAGAGGATCCACCGGAAGTTAACACCATTGGCCTTCCTAAGAATGGATGGGCTACAATTAGATTCATTGCCAATAATCCTGGTACGATATCTCTAGCTGATCTAGATCTTTAACTTTTTATTTTTATTTTGATTATTGTCGATGCAATGAATTATTTCCTTGACTTTTTAGACACAAATACAAGTGTATATATAATAGCCATTAATTATGACATATATGGTCATTTTTTTGAACAGGGGTTTGGTTTATGCACTGTCATTTGGAACGACATTCTTCTTGGGGAATGGCCACTGTTTTCATTGTGAAGAATGGACCCACAAACGATACAAGCGTCCTCCCAATACTCCCAAATAATTTGCCAATTTGTTCTTAATTTTTTCAAGAAAAATGTGTGCTTCATGAAGCATGGGACATGATTTGCCTACGGAATCAATTCATGAAATGAATTAATGCATGGGATCACATGATTTGTAGATCATGTAGAAATTTTAATTTATGTGTAAAATAATTTGATTCCAATAAAAGGACATTTCAAGTTAAGGTGTGAAGTACTTCAATTGTCTTGAATAGGATGCGAATTATTATTGACATATAATCGTGTATGATCTAAACGGTAAAACCGTTTCATCCTCAAAAGTCAGCTTACCTAATAAAAAATAAAAAGATTCCTATTTCAAACAGATTTAATTACTATCAAATTAAGAATGGATGGGCTGTCTTGCGACGAATTTAATTTATTATGTAATTTCTTTAACATTTTAAAATGAATTTACTGGCGTACAATATTAATTAGTATGTTACATTAATCAGTGTAAAATATGAATATTGTTGCAAAATTACTTTTTAAATTATACGTGTACATTTAAACAAAATATTAATTTCTAATTTTTTATAATTATGAAATGACTTTATAATAATAGTATATGTTCGTATCCTTTTCAATTATTGGTGACTTTATATTGGCTGTCGGTCTTGACTCTTGTTTTTGTCCGAACAGTAAGAGACAAGTTACGACTGCCGGCTCGTGTTTTTGTGCATGGCTGTCATGCACGAACCATAAATAAGTTCAGAAAATAATAATATTTTGTACATATAATTTTCTATCCCAAAATCATGTCTTCCTCCATGCATGGCTAGCTATATATAAATATATATATATATATATTATATAGTCTCGAATAAAAACAAGTCAATCTTCTATATATACAACGGTATGTATATATATATATATATATATGCATGTTTGATGTCTATGGATTAATAATGTTTTTGTGCTCATTAATCATCAGCTAGCTTAATTAAGACAAACAATTAGTAGTTGTCAAGTGATTATTATTATATATATGTAATTAAAATGCAAGATTTTTCTGTCACATTGCTTCCCCATGAGTTTTTCAATTCAAGGTGTTTTAATTTGACAGTATTATCGTAATGCTTCATGATGCATATGCCGCATTCCTATATATATATACTGTACATCATACGATCGATATCTTATTATTTATGCAGCACAAGAATTAATCTTACCAAAGTCTGATCTCTCATATATATACTTTTCTAAATATTACATATATATGTCACATTCGATCATATATATATATATATACCTTGGGCTAGCATTGGCAGTATTAATGGAGCCAAGCTCATCTTATAAGTAATTTGTTATCTAGGAATCTACGTACCAAATGCATGTTCCCACTGCTAGCTTGTTGGTATCATCATATGATCATGCACGTTCACCATGTAATTGTAATAATTTTAGTGACCTTTTGAGTACGTATAATATATATATATATATTATATATACATATTATATTTATAGTTGCTTATGATTTCTGATTAATGAGGGGATGAGAACATCCAGTAGTAGCACTGGTTAATTATAGGTACTGGTGCAGTATGCCCAAATCGATCTAACTGGTTCTTTGTTGGGCTTTTTGCCCTTCTAGTGAAGGGTGGGTTTCGCAAGGCTATTGCATCCTGTTTTGATAGGAATATATCATTGGTGCACTTCTTTGTACACTATTAATATTACATGACTTCCGATTAATATATTTTACCTTACCCAACAAATAAATAAGACTACAATTAAGTCCGAACGCGAAATGGCGCAACTCACTTACTCCCCCAGATGCACATCCGTAACCTCCGTCGCAAATTGCCGCAAGAACGGTTGCCGTCATTGTCAAACTCCACCACAAAGGTCAGAAAAGAGGTAGGCATTCCTCTTTAACCTTTGGGTACATTTTTTTTTTTTTTTTTATGGTTAATGGAGGTTTTGGTGGTTCTCGAAATCCATTGGTGGCCGAACCTTCATTTTCATTTTTCAGCCACCATGGATTGCCAATAGCCAAACAGCTACTGTAGAAAGCTTTCTTGAAGTTTATACTTCATTTCTACGGTAGTTTTTTTCAATTTTATTGTGATTGAGGTGTTTGGGAATGACTAAGTCGACTCACCCATTTTTGTATCATAACGTTCAAACATTAACCTTCTAACGTCCAAACATTATATCGTCCAAATGAAGAAGACGATATACACATTCGCATGTTAATCATATAACGTGCGGATATTATACAGTACGTGCGAACGTATTGAGTATGCATGCGAATGTGAATTGCATATGCGAACATTAATATTACGTGCGAATGTTATTTGTAATTTATATGAATGTAAAATCTTTCAGTTGCCATAAACCATATATACGTCCAAACTACTAGTTATGTACGTTCGGACGTATTATTAAATACGTTCAATAGCTTCCTCACGTGCGAATGTGATATGTTTTATACGTTCGAATGTGTATTTAAGCCGTCATGTTCAAACGTTTGTCATCTTACGTTGGAATGCTTATACTAGATAAATCTAACGTGCGAACGTAATAACCAAAACGTTCACACGTATAAGCTTATCGTCCGAACGCTATAATTTACATTCGAACGTGTACCAGAAATAATTTAGATTACAGTACATAATAAGCATCATAATATTAATATTGCTCAATTTTTTTTTTCTTTCAAGATATGACTCATTTTCTGACTACTAGGAAAAAGGGAAGGGAAGGAACAAGAGATGACACATCTCGAATCGGGGCTCGAACAATGATGTCTGAACTAGAAGTCATGATCAACCACTTTCACGAACTCATATGATAGTAGAAGAGTGTTTGAGACGTGTTTGTTACGAGATGTTGGATGAGTATCTGCACATTGAGGGGTATCATATACCCCACAATGGTTCATTACTTTTATATGCAGATATGCTCCATGCCTAAAGATGCAACCACTCACACCGTGATAGTACACGGTATTCAGTTTGAGGTCTCAGTAGATGTCATCACCGAGCTTTTGGGGATCGGTCGCGTAGCTAAGATATCAACTGCAGGAGATGTTCAGCCTATGGATGGATCCTGAGTATATGCACATGTAGGCACTTCTGCATCATCTACTGACCAAGTTGACTAGTCGAAGGTTGGGGATACCGATGAGGAGGATGACAACCGAGATGAGGATTTCTATATCCTCATTGGGACTGACTGAGACTGAATCGATAGGAAAAACTCCTTTAGCCAGGTATAGCTCCTCCTTTTTTTCTATATGTTGCATCTTATTGTTTCAACAAATGTGGATCATATGGGACATAAGGCCACATTTAGTCTGAAACGCGCACAATTCCTTATACGAGTGGCATGTGGAGACCCCATCGACTTGCCATTTCGTATTTTTGAGAGGATCCGTTACTAGATGAGCATCGTCTCCATCGAAAACCTCCCATATGAAGTCCTCATTACTAAGCTATTACTAGCCCGGAGTGTGCAACCCAAGGTGGAGGAGTGGATGATAGATTAGATGAGCCCCATCGACACTACCACACACCTTTGGAGCATAAGACATGGGAAGGGGCATGCTCGACGTCAACTTGGCCCTGTACCAGATCTTGTTCCTCTGAGCTAGGTATTGAGAGTACTAGTTAGCCGCCGACGGGTACATCTATGAGAGATGCGCGGCCTGCATGTGTTGATGCAATAGTCTCAAATATTATTGCGCACATCGACCGAAAGATCGCGCCAGTAGAACAGAGTATTGGAGATTTTGTCGCTGATGCTCTCCATCATATATATCAAACACAAAGGTCAATGCATTGACTGACGATTTTAATAAATATGTAACCAACACGTTATGAGTATTGTATACTTTATTTTTATCAAATGTAATGACCAACATTATTTAGGAGAATAACTAGGCTGGAGACTCCTATAAAGTTAGAATATTGGAGGCCAGTAGGAAACGATCACATAAGTGAGTGCACATGACCTCCCCCTCCCCCTCTATCTGCTCTCTCACTGGATCCGATTCTCCCCTCCCCCTCTCTCTCTGTCAAAAGAGAAAACCTCTGCTCCCTTTCTCTCTCTACTCTCTCATTGGATCCGAAAGAGAAAACCCTCATTGCCTCTCATCGAAGCCACCAAGCACACACCAACATATATATGAAATTTTCCAAGATTTTGTAGAGATAGACGCAGCATTACACCTAGTTATCAAGAAACAAAATCAAACATATTATTACAGGCCAGCAAATTTGTGTACAAATCAGACCAGAACCATACGAATGAGTCTCGCCAGATGGCTCCCATATATGCAAAACTAATAGACAAGGCGAGAGGAAAAGAGAGAATTGAAATGATATCGAGAACCAAACCATAAACTCAAGAAAAGATAATCTCGGAAGCTTGGGGGTGAAAAAGTTGGAAAATCAAAACCAGAAAGTAATAGGTAATTTACATAAGCAAAACAATAAAGAAATTAGATAAAACAACCACACACAAGGGATTCAAAAACGCAAATACAACCATTAAGAAAGTTTATGAATTGGGTACTGGAAAAAAATAATAGGCAAAAATTGGAAAAAAAAATGTCATCCAGTAATCAACCAATGATTCCAATTACCCCCACAAGAAAGAAAGGAAAAAAAAAAAAAATCAGAAAAGAAGCACTAAATAGAGCATATATAGAAGATAACCATAACCATAAACATCCATAGGCATTAGGCTTATGATGACAAACCAACCCTGCAAAAGCCAAAAGTACCTCATGACATTGACACGCAGGTGAGCCCTGAGCTCAATGAAGAGCTCGTGCATCTGACCAAGGTCTGCAGCGTTGCCATGCGAGTACAACAATGTGAATCGAGCAAGGGGATGCCTCCAGAACATGCAACAATCTTGTGTTTCTGAAATCGAAGGAGAGAGAGTCGATCGAGAGTGGTTCGGGATGAATTACTGAATGAAAGAGAGGAAATCGAGAATGAAGGAGAGAGAAAGACTCAATCTGAAAGGACAAAACAAGATGACCCTGTATGCGTCCCCACATTAACATGGCATGGAAGGCTTACGTGTCACCAATTGATTGGTTTTCGATAAACCCACATTTTAAGTGGCTCCGTTCTGAAGCGTTTCTGATTATTTAGTATATCTACTATTGTTGAATTTCAATTTTCAATCTTTTTTAATGTTAGCTTATATAACTTTAATATTAAATTACTGCATTTCAATTATCAATCTTTTTTAATTTAAAATATCTAACTTTAATATTAAATTAATTAACGTTCGCACATGAGAATTAATAACGTTCAAATATTGCGCAAAAAATTTTCGTGTTTGCATATGTATATAGCCCCTCACGTTTGAATGTCCAAGGAACATCCTAACGTGAATATGTATACATTCGAATGTAATGTAATTTTTCATCAGCTGCATTCAGTGACGGTTTCCACAAACCGTCATAGAATATATTTTTTTGTGACGGTTTGGGCACTGTCATGATGTCTAAACCGTCACAAAAATTAAATTTTGTTGTAATGCAAAAAATTCAATCTCTTGTAGTCATGTGATTATTGGTCACTATATATTGCGGAGCGCTAGCTGATATATACACTAACAGCCGGTTCACAATTATTCTCCTATGCGATAAAATAATATTTTTAAAAAATTTAAATATATCAAAATTAAATCAAAGTTTAAAGAAAATAATTAAAAAATAACTTTTTATTATTAAGTTGTATACAGATAATATATAATAAGTTGTCAGCTTATCATTATTCTAACAATATTATTCTTTGGGAAAACAAATGATCAAGTCTGGAAAGCTGAAATTATTAGGTCTTGACTGATCTTGAGGTCAGTGTCCCTATTACTCACGTACGTTTAAATCGAATTGAAATTAGTTTTTGTCTAAACCGTAAGAGACAAGTTAATTAATTAATCACAACTGCCTCATGATTTTGTCGCTGTCACGAACCATATTATAATTCTTCTAGTTTGGCCATGGCCATGAAGCAACATTAATCTAGATGATCACGTGATGCATTAATTACCAACCTATATAGCACTCCAAAGGAAAAACATACGTATATATAAGTTGCTTTACAATTTTTACATCACTTTCAATAAAATAATTTTCAGCCTAGCTATTAGTGATTATCTTCTTCATGATTATTTTGTAAAGCACATTAGAAAATATTTTGTCTAATAGTAGCAGCCACAAAGAAATGTCGTCGGCAATCCAATTCTCCACTAATTGCGATAAAGATACAGACTATCAATTAATGTCCGATTGAGGTGAATTTTTTTTAATTATAAAAGCTAATGATAACTTTGACCCATAGGGTCAACACTTACTGTATCTTATATATCTGAATAATAATAAAATTATTAAAATGTATTATTAAATTTTAGAAAAAGAGAAAAAAATTGAAAAAAATATTATAAAGTAAAAAATTGTTTGAATATAATTAAATTTTTAATTTTATTTTTGTTTTAAAATTTAAAAAATTAATATTTTTTATTTAGGAGCTAGTTTGAAAAAATTATAATAATTAGGTTATAATAATTAGATGAAAAAATTAAAAATTAAAAATTAAAAATAATTTGTATTTGAGTTGTTTAGAAAAAAATTTATCTGAGAAATTCTGAAAATATTTGAGAATAATTATGTTATCAAACGGACCCTTTTGTCACGTTGAAATGTTTGATTAGAACCCAGCTCTGATGACAACTTTTAACCCTTTTTCTTGTGTTGTCGGAACAATCATATATGTAGCTTATAACAAAATATGCATGAATTATATGACAGACTCAAACCAATTAAGGTATAAAAGAATATGGCCATGGTAGGGTTTGGTGGAACAAAGGAATATTACATATTATCAATGCAAGCTTTTTTTTTTTTTTTTTGCTCTTTTCTTTTAACTCTCTAATAACTAAGATGCATCCAATAGTACATCGATGTTTTTGTACCAAGAGATATCTTTTGTACTTCCGTTTTTGTACTGCAAAAAATCTGCTAAGCGCTATATATATATATATATATATATATATAAAAACCTAGCTAGCAAGCAAACCCCCTTCGTTCTCTTCATCTTCACGTGCTTTAGATCTCCGGCCAACGTCTTCCGAGTTCTTTTACTACTTCCGTGCGTGCCTAAAATCCGATGTTTTCCTCATCATGTCATGTAGATCAATAGAGAGCCGGTGGGAGGAGTAACTGTAAAACCTTTGGTTACGTTGGAGCGTTAAAGTCAACAAGTACAAAATGTAAGATTGCCGGCCGGAAAGTTAAACAGATTCAAGGTGGTCATTGACCAAATTAAGGTACACACATAACCGCATTAGTGCAATGTTTTCTGCACACGTTTACCTGATCCGTTGAACTTGATGATAATGTAATTAGCTGGCCAGCTAGCATGTGAATATTAATTATTGTCGGGTAAGTATTACGTATGCGTGATCGAAGACTAGGAATTATGATTAATAATCCTCCCGGGAATGGATCAACAATGCACATGGTAGCTAGCTTTTGCTCTCTTTTTTTTTTTTTTCTCATAATTTACAGACTAACTAACGCACATTGATTTCGTACGTTACGTGTTTTTTAAATCTTTAATTATAAAAAAACTCACATGATTTAATTAATTAATTACAAGGTCCAAGCTGTCCCATATGGCCCACTGCTGCTCAGCTTTCTTGATCTAGGATTAATCTCGAAGAAATTTCGTCTACTTTTCTATCCTTTTAATTCTCTGCATGCGATGATCACCTGGTCTGCATGGGCTAAACGGTAGAATTAATCTTACCAAAGTCTGATCGAGCTGTGACATTAATTATAACTTGCAGATTCAGTACTAATATCATGACCTCTCTATATATGATCAGAAAATTTGGCATGCAGATGGATCAGAGAGACCAGAGTTCGATAATGGGGCATGCAATTGCGTATCGACGTACGGAATATTATTGCTAATTACTAGCTAGCTAGCTACGTACTTATTCGGTGGATCGAATTGAAGTTGGGTTTATAATTAAGGTTGTTTGAACTTGTTCGGTGGATCACGTGTTCGATACGTATCGGGTAGGATATTTGAACCAAAATATAATATATTTTGTAAAATTCTATAATGAAAACAGAGGATTCTGAATGAACACTTGTATGTATTTCTCATTTACTTTTTCGTGTCGATAAAAGACTGTACAAAGGACCTATTTATACACTTCATTTGCCCAATCATATCTGTAACAAACTTAACTAACTTAACTGTTTATTTACAATCAGTAGATGAAGCTTTCTGTTTGGTTGCTAGAGATTTTAATTCCAATTGCTCTATCTGGTTTTCTATATTCCAACACCCCCCCTCAAGATGAGAATGTATATTTATCATTCCCATCTTGCGAACAAGATGATGAAAGTTGAGAGAACCGAGAGGCTTAGTTAATATATCTGCTATTTGAAATTTGGAAGGAACATGGATGATCTTGATAAGTCCTTCCTGCAGCTTTTCTCGAACTAAATGACAGTCCAATTGGATATACTTTGTCCTCTTGTGGTGTACTGGGTTTGATGCAATCTCAGAGGCAGGTTTACTGTCTGTTTATAGCAATGCAGCTTGAGTGTGTTCAATGTTTAAATCAGACAGCAGGTATTTTAACCATTGAAGTTCACAAGTAGTTGATGCTAATGCTCGATACTCAGACTCTGCAGATGACCTGCTGATTGTGGGTTGTTTCTTTGATTTCCAGGAGATGAGAGAATCTCCTAGAAATATTGCAAAGCCAGTGACACTCCTTCTATCAATGCAGCCACCCCAATCACTGTCGCTGTAAGCCTTTAGATGCAATGGAGACTTGGCAGATAAGAAAATTCCTTGGCCTGGTGTTGCCTTGATGTACCTGAGAACTCTCTCTGCTGCCTTGAGGTTTAAGATGCTAGGATTGGCCATAAATTGACTCAATGCCTGTACTGAATAAGCAATATCAGGCCTAGTAATTGTTAGATACAACAATCGACCCACTAGTCTTCTATAAGATGCTGGATCAGAGAGCGGGTCTGATGAGTCATTGGCAGTCAGTTTTAAGGTTGATTCCATAGGAAAAGCAGCTGGTTTGCACCCAGAAAAACCACTATCTTGTAGAATATCAAGGGCATACTTTCTTTGACATAAAGTGATGCCTTTGGTTGACCTAGCTACCTCAATCCCCAAAAAATACTTCAATTCTCCCAAGTCTTTTATTGTGAAAGTTTTATGCAGAAAATCCTTCACAGTAGATATAAGCTCTAAATTGGTGGAAGCAATAATAACATCATCCACATATATCAATAGAGCAATGAAATTATTTTCAGTTTGCTTGATAAAAAGAGATGAATCTGACTTTCCTTGAGTGAAACCAAATTGAAGTAATGAAGTGGACAGTTTGGAGAACCACTGCCTTAAGGCCTGCTTTAGGCCATATAAACTCTTCTTGAGTTTGCATACTCGAGGGTCATTAGGTGTAGAGAAGCCAGGTGGTAGCTGCATATATACTTCTTCATTTAAGTCTCCATGCAAGAAAGCATTATTTACATCAAGTTGATGTAAATACCAATTTTTTGATGCGGCTACAGCTAGTAAAATTCTCACTGTTGTCATTCTGGCAACAGGTGAAAAAGTGTCAAAGAAATCAAGTCCCTCTTGTTGAGTGTAGCCCTTTGCCACCAATCTAGCTTTGTATCTATCCAATGTGCCATTAGTTTTAAATTTTATGCGATAAACCCATTTGCAACCTATTGCTGTTTTGTTAGGAGGCAAAATTGCAAGTTTCCAAGTTTTATTAGTTTCAAGGGCTTTAATCTCATCTGCCATGGCTTGTTGCCATTGAGGTTGTGAAATGGCTTGTTTGAAAGTTCTAGGTTCAAATATAGAGGAGACAGCATGAACAAAAGCTTTGTGATTGTTGGAAAGTTTAGAATCAGAAATGAAAGATAGAATTGAGTAAGGTTTACCTGAAGAAGGACAGCTAGGAGGTTCATGGACTGCTGAAGATCTTTGAGTCAAATTACCACAATAATAGTTCTGCAAATAGTGAGGAGAATGCCTAATTCTTTCAGATCTTCTCAGATTAGTAGGTGATGAACTAGAAGATGGTAATGACACAGAAATTTCTGTAGAAGGTAAAGAAGAGTTTTCTGTAGAAGATAAATGGGAATTTTCTGTGCTAGGACAGTCATATATTTGAGGAAAATTAGGGAAAACAAAAGGGATGTGGACAGAATTAGGAATGGATGGAAAAATGGATTCATGAAATATGACATTTCTGGATATGGAGATTTTGAGAGTGAGTATATCAAGCACTTTGTATCCTTTTACATTTGGTGGATAACCAAGAAAAATGCATTTTGAAGCTTTAGGTGAAAACTTCCCTCGATTGTTTTGAAGTGTGCTTGCAAAACACAAACAGCCGAATACTTTAAGGTGCCTGTAATCTGGTTGTTTGTGAAATAAGAGATAGTATGGTGACTGGTTATTTAAGATTGAAGAAGGAGTACGATTGATAAGATGGGTAGCTGTAAGAACACAATCTGTCCAGTAAGATAGAGGTAAATTGCTTTGAAATAGAAGGGCTCTAGCAACATTTAGTAGGTGTTGATGCTTTCTTTCAACCCTACCATTTTGCTGTGGGGATTCAACACATGATAATTGATGTATTATTCCATGCTCTTGATAAAAAAGAGGCATGTTAAACTCCTGACCATTGTCTGTTCGAAGAGTTTGGATATTTGTGTTGAATTGAGTTTGAGTATATTTGATGAAACTGGTAAGTATGGATCTTGTATCAGATTTTGCTTTCATAAGATATAGCCAAGTAAAACGACTATAGTCATCTATGATTGTAAGAAAATAGCTATATCCAGAATAAGAAACTGTAGAGAAGGGACCCCAGATGTCAATATGAACTAACTGGAACATTTTATTTGATTGACTGTTTGATACAAGATACGGAAGTTTCTTTTGTTTAGCTAGAGGGCATATTTCACATACATGATTTTGTGAAACTTTTACAGAAGGATCAAGATTACTAATTATTTGTAATCTTGCAGATGGAACATGTCCTAATCGAAGATGCCATATATGAGGAGTGATAGTACAGGACTGAACTAAGGCAGTAGAGGAACCAAGCAGATTAGGCATTTCACTCTTGTTTAAGACAGGAAAAGATAAGTGGTATAAACCAGATTTGACTTCAGCAAGCCCAATCATCCTCCATTTGCTCAAATCCTGCAAAATGCATTTGGATTGAATGAAGAACAATCCAATAGAATTATCTTTAGTCAATCTTGAAGCAGAAATCAGATTAATATTGAAAGAAGGAACAAACAATGCATTTTGGAGAGTTATGTCAGGAGAAAGTTTGACATTACCAGTGAAAAGGATAGGAACAGATTGTCCATTTGGTAAATGGACTTTAGAAGGTTTACTAAGTAAGCTTTTGGAATCAAAAAGATGGGGAGAACAGATCATATGATCTGTTGCTCCTGTGTCAAGAATCCAAGTGTGTGAATTCTTTGAAACAGAAACAGTATTGCAAGAAGAGGATATACCTGAAGTAGAGACAACGTTAGCTGTGGAATCAGTATTAATATTGGATGTGGATAGGCTATTTGCTAGGGTAAGCAGATTTTTAAGTTGCTCTTGAGAAAACATCATATTGGGAATACTTGAATTTTGTTCCAATGAAGATACATTGTTTGCAATGGGTTGTGCATATGATGGATTTCCAGATTGCATATTGAGAGATCTTTTTCCTTTAGGGCCTTTCCATCCAGGAGGATATCCAATGAGTTGAAAACATTTGTCTGCAAGATGGCCAGAATAGCCACAATGAGAACAGACCAAATCTGTTTTTCCCTTCTGCTTCGTGTATCTAGCACCAGTAGATGGTTGTCTTTGTGGTTGAGCAGCAACCATAGCATGAGAATCCAGGGAAATTCCAATACTGTTGGACAGAGATCTTTGACTTTCTTCTTGGAGTAACAAAGAAAATACTTTGCTCATTGATGGTATAGGAGATTGAAGAAGTAATTGGCTTCTGATGGCTGAATATGAATCATGCAATCCAACCAAGAATTTGATCACATAATCGGATTGTTGTCGATTTGTGAGATTCTTGAGAATGTTGCATGTGCACCTACCAAGATTTCCACATTTACAACTTGGAATAGGTCGATAGCTGATATATTCATCCCATAAGGCTTTAAATTCACTGAAGTACTCAGTAACAGTTTTAGAACCTTGAGAAATAGAACTGAGGGATTTTTCTAGAGAGAAAACTCTCGGGCCATCACTTCTGAGATATCTTATTTTTAGTTCTTCCCAAATATCCAAAGCAGTTGTAAAATAAAGAAGGCTGCCACGAATTTCTTTGGAAATTGAGTTCATCAACCATGATAGTACCAGATTATTTGCTCTTAGCCAGGCAATACGAAGTCTAGGATCAGTATCAAGTCTAGGTTGAAGTAGAGTTCCATCAATGAAGGAGATTTTATTCTTGACAGTGAGTGCAATTGAAATCGATCGACTCCATGCAATATAGTTCTCACCTGTGAAGATTTCAGACACAAGAAGTGCTCCTGGATTGTCAGAAGGATGAAGATAGTACTGGCTCGAGGAATCATCACAAGGATTCGGCATAGAAGGATTAGCTATAGAAGCTCTCTCAGAAGAATTTTCAGAGGCCATAGAAGCAAGAAAGAAGAGAAAAGAAAAATCAAGAACGTAAGAAAGATTGCAGAATAGTTTTCTTTACTCTGCTGATACCATGTAAAATTCTATAATGAAAACAGAGGATTCTGAATGAACACTTGTATGTATTTCTCATTTACTTTTTCGTGTCGATAAAGGACTGTACAAAGGACCTCTTTATACACTTCATTTGCCCAATCATATTTGTAACAAACTTAACTAACTTAACTGTTTATTTACAATCAGTAGATGAAGCTTTCTATTTGGCTTCTAGAGATTTTAATTCTAGTTGCTCTATCTGGTTTTCTATATATTTTGGTTCAAATACTTAAGGTTGTTTGAACTTGACTTCGTATGTTGGCTTTTTTTAACAGATCGAACACGTGATAAGTTAATATTTATAATTTCTGTCTATAAATTAATTATTTGAAATTTTGAATTATCGCAAAAGCACTAATATTAATAGTTAGACATGACATGTGCTTGACAAGCCATGACATGGGCGCCACCCACGTGTATAAAAATAAAAAAATAATAATTCAAAGACCACGTTTGAAAAAAAAAAAAAAACATGAAAAATTAATATACAACTAAGTTAAGGTACAAGAAGCTAGCTACGGTTTGGAGCAGGGGAAGGAAGGATGAACATGCAGCTCCCCCCACCCTTTCTCAGCTCGTAAGATGCAGTATTACAGCTCCTTCTGTACTTTAGTTTTTGAACTACAAAAACCTGATATGCTAGCTATAAGAAACCGTGAAAACTAGCTCCCGGCCATGATGATCGATCCATCTCCCTCAAATTCCTTCAATCCTTTTTACTAATTTGGTCTCCAACATGACATCTCACTCATTTGTACTTCCGACTTCGTTTAGTTTGGTGTCCCAAAATCTGGTCATGTGTCTGATCCGATAAATACATTTTGGTTGCAAGGGTATCGATTGAGCGTCTCATGAGGTACTGTTAAAAGGCCAACCGAAAGGTAATTGATTAATTAGGATTATCGCTGTAAGCCTGTAATAGACCTGGTCAATGAGCTGGTCCGGGGTGGAACTAAGAAGTTAAGTTAATTAATAACAACAATGAGTGGGGTAAAAAAACTAGTTTTTATAAAACTTTCTTTATTGAAAGATCTCAAAAACTTTTTTTTAATATCTTTTGAAAACCATGGCTGTATATATAGAATCTAATAACTATAAATATATATATATATATATTTTATTCCCTACCTAATCTAGTTGACTTCACAGTTTTGTTCTAGATGACGCCACCCGATTTCTTTAATTCTCGTTAATAGCGATTTTGTCGGTGGTTTCTAATTAAGATTTTAACTACTGTTTTCAAATTTAATAATGGTAATAGATAATGATGATGATATATTAATTAGTGTTTAACATATTAATTAATTAGCACCTTGAATCCAATTTTAAAGAATATTGTCTCATTTATTTTCGCAATTCATCTCATCTAATTATTACAATTTTTTTTTTAAATTTTCACATAAAATAAAATAAATAATTCAACTTTTTCAAATCTCAGAATAAAAATAATATTAAAAAAATATATTCTAACAATATTTTATTCAAATTTTAATTTTAATATCAACTCATCTCATCTGTGAAAACAAATGAGGTTGTAGGATTCGAAAAAACTCTTTTCCCTAGATTAGATGTTCCTAATCTTATATATTAATTATTATGTATAGAAGAATGGAGGATGAGTCCGAAATTAACATGTGCTTTCAGCTTCTTGCATTTATGTTTACATAATGAAGTACTACCTCTTTCCATTGATCATCTTATTAATGCAGTCACTGTACGCGCGCGTATGCTCCTAGCTAACACCACTAATTATTTACCAGCTAATTTCATTTTCATAAACCTCAACAATTAATGATCATGAGCTTCTAACCTAACAAAAGCGATTTTAAGATCCTACCGATCACCCTTTGAGATAAACATAAAGAAAGTTTACTGTTGTTGCATTGATTAAAAAAAATGAAAAGATACCTCTTTATGGACTCGAAATCTTGTGCATAGCTAACACGCGGCCATATAAATATATATAGATTTATATATATATATATCTATATTATACACAGACAGCATTATTAACCAGCAGGGGCATTGATTAGTCTTAATTTCTGGTATGTCTTAATAAAGTTTAAAAAACGAGGATAATATTGAACATTTCATCGTTACATGTCCTTTAAAGCTACCGTTAAGGAAGTATCAAAGATGGGAGAACGAGATCCGGGCACTAGCGTGTTAAAGGATATTGCAAAGAGTGTCGAAACATGTATTTTGGATGGAATATTTACTTCGATAATTACCTAATTACTAAAACTCATCAGTAATGACTCTACAAGATCAATGATTGAACATCCAGTTCCTATATTACGTACGCCGACAAAATGTTAGGATTAAGAAAGCTTTACAGATTATTTTATTGAACTTTGAGAAATTGTGAGAATCTTTTTTCACATGTATTTGGCACATGCAATATTCGATCCGAGGTTTTCAAATTTATTTTTCAAACATAATGAGACAATACTAATTGTTCCCCTAATTTAATTACTTGGATATGTACGTAATGACCTATGAACCCTTGTACGTAGTTTTCTATATAAATAGATCGTAAATGCCATCTGAAACTAGACACAGAAGAATTTAAGAGATCGAGTGAATACAGAGTGTATCTCCTAGTGTCTGGTGAGGGGATCAGTTGCAGATATGAAACTAAACAGGATAGGCTTGCTCTTTGGGTTTCTAGGGTTTTTGTTTCTGGAAGGGCTGCTGCTTTGTACGGCCAAAAACGTCCACCACTACAGCTTTATTGTAAGTTTCTGCTATATTAATCTCATGCTCGTAATTCAGGCGTCGATGGATCACGACCTTATTGTCACGGCTAGCTTTAACTCATGAATTACTATAGAAAATGCCTCAGTTCATCAAAACTAACTAAATTTCGAGAAAAATATGTATGCATGTAGGTACATTAAGTTGTCTCTGTTTTCACAACTTTAGTAGAGTATTCTCTTCCAGAACTGTTCATATGGCAGAGAGGTTGATGAACAAACTGCGTGTTTGTGAGTATGTTTTGTGGTTGCATGCAGCTGAAGGAGACGAATTTTACAAGGCTGTGTACAACAAAGAGCATGTTCACTGTAAATGGCCAATGGCCTGGTCCGACCATTCATGTTCGCAAAGGCGATACGGCATTCGTAAATGTTCACAACGACGGAAATTATGGGGTCACTATTCACTGGTAATCTCTCTATCTCTCTCCCTCTGATCTCAGTGGGCAGGACGAGAAAATACAAAACTAATTGTTTTTACCCAAATAAGCTTCTCCAGCTGGCTCCCTAGATGTAGACTAGTTAAGTTTCGAGGAAAGAAATGGAAAAGTATTCTTTTTTCACTCATGTAATTCTAAATTCTAGCTATTAAAATATATGGAAATTAGTAGGTGTTGTAGGAAACTTCAATAATTATAGACCAGATAAATCAGTAGTCTAGCTCGATCTTTGTAGGAAACTGATACTTTGTTGTCCTTTTATATATAGGCATGGAGTGAAGCAACCAAGGAATCCATGGTCAGATGGTCCTGAGAATATCACACAGTGCCCAATTCAACCAGGAAAAAACTTCACATATGAAGTTATATTTTCAGACGAAGAAGGAACTCTTTGGTGGCATGCCCACAGTGATTGGTCCCGGGCCACCATCCACGGTGCCATTGTCATCTTACCTGATAAAGGAACCTCTTATCCATTTCCCAAGCCCTATGCAGAACAAGTGCTTATACTTGGTGCGTATAGACAAGTTATTAATTAATTAATAGTTAATGACGGCCTGGTTTGGTTTGGTATCATTGCAACTTTTTTAAATTTTCATACAAAATATAATAAATAATTTAATTTTTTTTTAAATCCCAAACCAAAAATTATATTAAAAAAATTATATTCTAAAAGATTTAATATATTCTCACACATATTAGCGTGTTCTCCATATGATCAATATCTCATTGCAAAATTCCAAGTTTAGCATCTAACTAATTGATCTAATTCCTTGGTATTATACTTCAGCGGAATGGTTCAATGGAGATGTCAAGGAATTAATTGATAATGCTATGGCAACAGGAGCTGATCCACAGATATCAGATGCCTACGCTATCAATGGTCAGCCAGGATTTCCAAATAATTGCTCTAAAGGTTCGAATTTTAGGAGCCAAAAGTACTGTGAAAAATTGTCAGCGTGCTTTCTTTTTATTGGCAAAGCAGAACTAGAGAATATTTCAACTATTAATTTAGCATCAAATTATATATATCATATTTCACGTTGCGCAGAAACAACATATCGTTTCCCAGTCCAATGCGGAAAGACATATCTTCTTCGTGTTGTTCATGCTGGGATGAATGAAGAAATGTTCTTCGGAATAGCAAAACACAACCTCACTATCGTTGCCCGAGATGCCGCATACATTAAGCCCATAACCACCGATTACATCATGATGACCCCAGGGCAAACAATGGACATCTTGCTCACAGCAGACCAAGATCCCAGCTACTATTACATAGCTGCAACACCTTTCGTTGATGCTATTGTTCCATACGATACTTCCAACACTTCGGCGATTCTGCAGTATGCGGGAAATTATACTCCTCCATCCTCTCCTCCATATCCTTCCCTTCCTAATGCCACTGATGGGGATGCTGCAGACAACTTCACAACTCGCATAAGGGCCTTGGCAAGTAGTGAGCACCCCATCAATGTCCCTACAGAAATCGACAAGCAAATTTTCATTACAGTTTCTGTAAACGAAATATTTTGCCCTAATGAATCGTGTGGGGATCCAAATGGCAATAGGCTGTCTGCAAGCTTAAACAACATCAGTTTCCTGACTCCAACGATTGACGTCCTGCAAGCGTATTACAAGTAACATTGCCGCCCTGTCTTTTTATATTTTATTTTATTTATATATGTGTATATATATATAATTTTTGTTTGGAATAGGAAAATCTGATACATTAGCTTGAGGATTTTGTGATATAGTACAGCATCAACCATATAACAAATAGAGTTTTCAGAATTTTAATTTGAACTTTTGACATGCATGTGAGGCACCGGTTTATAAAAGCTTATAGAGTAGAACTTGTAAATATCTATATATAATAACATTACTCAAATAGAATGGCCCAACATTTAAAACATAAGTTTATCCATGCAGAAGCTTGTCGAACGTGTTCACCAAGGATTTCCCCAGTAAGCCACTCTATGCTTTTAACTACACGGGAGATGTGGGAAACAACACATTATATCCAAGCCAAGGGACAAATGTTACAATGATAGATTATGGGGCGGCAGTGGAAATAGTGTTCCAAGGGACTAATGTTCTGGCTGCAGAGAATCATCCGATGCATCTCCATGGCTTTAGTTTCTATTTGGTAGGGACTGGATATGGCAATTTCAATGAGACCACTTCTCCCAAAACATACAATTTGGAGGATCCACCGGAAGTTAACACCATTGGTGTTCCTAAGAATGGGTGGGCTACAATTAGATTTATTGCCAATAATCCTGGTACGACCTCTCTAGCTCTAGATCTCTCACTTTTTATATTTATTTCTACGATTGATGCAAATAATTATTTTCTTGACTTTTTAAGATACAATTACAATTATAGATACAACAATTAATTTTAACATATATAGGGATGCTTTTGATCAGGAGTTTGGTTTATGCACTGTCATTTGGAACGGCATGCTTCTTGGGGTATGGCCACTGTAATCATTGTGAAGAATGGACCGACGAACGATACAAGCGTCCTCCCCATATTCCCAGACAATTTGCCTATTTGTTCTTAGTTTTTCAAGACTATTGTGTGCTTCAAGAATGTGAGTTGATTTGCCTACGGAATCAATTCATGGAATGAATGCTTGGGGCATGATTTTCATATCTGGAAATTTTAATTAGTGTGTAAAATAATTTGATTCCAATCCAAGGCCATTTCAAGTTTTTTTTTTCTTTCTTTTTTGATAGGACATAGAAGACTTTATTCATCTCAAATCAAAGAGGAAACCACATTACAATTTGGTCTAGAAACCAATTCAACAGATTCCTCAATCAGCTCTAAGGCTTTCTTAGCAAGACAGTGGGCAGAGTCATTGCCACTTCTTTTGACAAACTTAACTTGCCAACTGCCAAAACTAGACGCGGCGTAACTCTACTGACTTCAAGCACCATTCCCACACTATCCCACCTCTCTAGTTGGTGATTAAGACCCTGAACAACTTGAAGAGAGTCTCATTCCAAAATAACAGATGCCAAACCCAACTCTGCGGCAAGTGTAGCAGCTTGGAAACCCCCTACAGCTTTAGCCAACAGAGGAGTCATTAGACCAGCCTTGGACGCCTTTTTAGTTGCTAGTATGGCACCCTCATGATCTCAAGCCACTAAACCAATGCCAACTCTGCCCTTTACCTCACTCAAAGCAGCATCGCAATTTATGTTAACGATACCAGCAGGTGGGGGGACCCAACTCAAGGCCTGATCAGGTATCCCTCGAGAATTGGCCTTTGATAAACCTTGGGAATTTTTAAAATCTACTAGAAACTGAGCTACCGGTTGTGCTAACATAGTGGGATGCAAAAATGATCCTTCAAAAACCAGTTTGTTTCTCCTTTGCCAGATACTCCTTGCTATCACAACAAATAAGTTCATATATTGTTGTTCACACTGAGCACTAAGAGCCTAAAAAATCTCCAAAAAACTTCCTGCTCTCAAAGAACTCTTATGAAAAACAGTAGGCCCTTGAGTCCACACATCTATAGCTAAAATGCAGCTCCATAAAGCATGCGCAACTGATTCTCCCTCCTTGCCACATGGACAGAAGGGAGAGTCCACAATCTTATTCTTAAACAAGTTCACTCTTGTAGGCAAGGATTCTAAACATGCCCTCCACACAAAAACCTTAGCAGCATTAGGAATCCTTAGCTTCCAACAGCAGGTCCATTTTTTGAACTTTTGGACACTCCTCGATGACTGTCCCTTGGGCAACTCATGATTAAGCTCCTTTTGCAAATGGTCGGCACTTTTAATAGTGAATATCCCATCCTTAGTGCCTAACCACACCAGTCTAATCCTTGCCCCAGATGAACTCATTGGTATCTTTTGAATAAAAGCAGCAGCATTAGGCCCAAAAATGTCTGTAACCAACTCTCTGTCACATTGCTTCACCTCATCATTGATAAGGTCAACAACCTTGGCATTCTCATCCAAAATTTGTACTAGAGACTGCACTATATAAGTAGAAGGTTGTGGAAGCCACCTATCCTCCCAGATTTTAGTATCCTGCATGCCCATTCCCAATCCTCCACATAGAGCCTTTGACAATAAGACTAGCAGTAAAGATGCTTTTCCAAATAAATTATGGTGTAGCCCCCAACTTCGAAAAAATGAGAGGAAGTGAAATATTTTACCTTTAGAATCTGAGAAGCTAAAGAGCCAGGATGCTGAAGGATTCTCCACCCTTGTTTGGCCAACAAAGCCATGTTAAAACTTTATATATCACGAAAACCCAAACCTCATGCCTCCTTTGCCTTCTCCATCTGCCCTCAAGAGGCCTAGTGGACTTTACTCTCATTATGTTGTTGTCCCCACAAAAAACTTATGCATAAGCCTATTGATTTCCCTTAACAAAACCTTGAGCAATTTAAACACCCCCATGCAATTGGTAGGAAGAGCTATGACTGCTTTGAGGAGAATTTCCTTCCCTGCCTGAGAAAGAAGTTTTGTCTTCCAATTACTCACTCTACTACTTACTCTGTCCAGCATACCCTTGAAAGCATTATGTCTTAATCTTCCAATAAGAGCAGGTAATCCAAGATACTTCTCATAACAAATAGTGGATCTAGTCCCAGCAAGGCTCAATATGTACTCTTTTGTTTCTTTTTGAGTATTAGCATTGAAGAAGATAGCTGTTTTGTCTTTATTGAACTTCTGACTTGAGGCCCCTTCATAGAGATTAAGCAAATTGTTGATATTGAACCACTGAATTACATTTTCCCTACAAAATAGTAAGTTGTCATCTGCAAAAAAAAAAAAAAAAAAAATGATTAATGTTAAGCTGACATCTTCCCATAGGAAAGCCATGAATGTTCTTAACAGCTGTAGCATGATTGAGCAAACTGCTTAGCACTTCAGTAACCAAAATGAATAAATAAGGGATCCCTTTGTCTAATGCCTATCGAGGGTTTAAAGCTGCTTTGAGGAGTTCCATTAATAAGGAACGAGTAAGAAACAGATGAAACACATTCCATAACCAAATTTATCCATCCCTCATTGAAGCCCATCTTTATCATCACTTTTTTCAAAAAAATCCATTCTACTTTATTGTATGTCTTGCTCATATCCAACTTTATCACCATATAACCTTTATGCCATTTCCCTTTTGTAGACATAAAATGCATAGCCTTAAAAGCTACTATAGCATTATCAAGGATTGACTTACCAGTAACAAATCCACTTTTGGTGGGAGATATAATCTGAGGCAATATCTTCTTTAGTCTATTAGTAAGAACTTTGGAAGCCATCTTATAGAGCACATTGCAAAGGGAAATAGACCTAAAATCCACAACTGTTTTGGGGTCCTTAACTTTGGGAATTAGAACAATATAAGTATCATTAATGCAACTAATATTCCCTCATGAATTAAGCACCTCAAGCACTGCTTTAGTGACTTTGCACCCCAGTACAATATCCCAATGAGCTTGGTAAAATTCTGCAGGAAATCCATCTGGACCAGGATAGCCTAATGGATTCATATGGAACAAAGCCTCTTTAACTTCCTCTTTTGTGAACTGCTCGAAGATCATTCTGTTCATATTCCCATCCACTTTGCTTTCTACATGGGTTAGACATTCATCTACCCCAATAGGATTCAAAGAGGTAAACAAATTCTGATAATGCAGATAAAAGGTGTAACACCCTGTATTTTAGTGTATTTTTAATGAATGATTATTTTAATTAATTTAAGGATTTATTATCTTATTTTAAAATTAAGAGAGTTTTGAAATATTATCTTATAATATTTTAATTTGTGAAAATTATTTATTTTATATGTTTTCTTGATATTAATTATTGTTTTGCAATTAAATTGATATTTAATTTAAATTAGTTAGATTATGGGTTTTAAAATTATTATTATTTTAATAAAGCATTTCACTGAGTTTGAATTATTTTATTTAGTTCATGGTTTTAAAATATTTTTCGTTGAATCACTTTCAAAACCCAAGTTGAAAATACTGGATCTCCTTTTTCTTCTTCCTCTTTTTCTTTTTCTCTTTTTCTTTTTCTTTTCTTCTTTTTCTTCTTTCTTCTTCCGGTTTCCTCTCCCTAGCCCTACCCTCTCTCTCTCCTCTCCCCCGTGCCTTCGGTTTCTCAGCCCGCTGTCGGCCTTCCGTGGCCTTCACCGTCGGTACCACTGGACTCCTCAGCTGCCGGCGACCAACCCCCTACAATTTCAAGCCACCCCTTGCCGCCATTTGCCTCCGAGAGTCGTGCGAAGCCATGCCACTCCTTCACCCGTTCCGCCGCCGTCCGGCCACCATTGGCCACCACTTCTTTACCGGCCCTCTAGCAACCCAATGGACCCAACTCCAACTCCGATCCGTCACCGGTAAAGCCCAGCCGAGCTCATCTCCGATTTAAGCATTTTAGACTTCCACCGCCGTTTCGGCCGCCACCCACGGCCATCCGCCACTTCCACTAGCTTCACCACCTCCCATAGGCCCTACCCTACTATTCCCAAGTCTTCATTTGACCCCGTGTAATTTTGGATTCACTGTGTTTTCGGCCACAATGTTTTTACTCTGTGAAGTTGCTGTTTTGGTGCTTTTCACTTCTCCGTGATCCTCCAAAAATATTTTTTTAGCGCTATAAGTATTTTCTAAACAATCTTTTGAGATTTAAATATATTTTTGCACTAATTATTTATACTGTGTTCTTGTTGGTTCCGGACTGGGTCCGAGGAGAATTCGGGGGTGGATGGATTGAGGTCGGAGTAATTGTGGGTGGGTTATGTTGTTGTTTGGTTGATTGTTGGTCATTGGTATTGAGATCTGGTTGGTTGTTGAATATGGTTATTATGTTTTGATACATTGCATATTGCACGCATGTTCATGTTTGTAAAAATGAAAAGTGGGTTTTCGTGTAATTGCATTCATGATCATGTGGTTATTTTGAAAAGTGAATTTTCATGTGAAAATAGATTTGTGGGTGCGTGTGTGTCACGACCCCAAGCCGAGATGGGGCATTATCTCGGTGGAGCTCCTCTGGTCACTCGAGAGTGGAATATACTGAGTGACGTCCCCTGGGTTGTCGTCGGGTGACAACGGGATCGGACAAATTACGTGCCGACTCCGTGGCCCTTCTGCTGCCGGGGGCTAGAGGATGACCTGGCCACGAACGCACCGGGTGCGGAACTGGGCATCGCTCATAAATTAGCCAGGACGTGCGGATGGTCCATAGGGGAGACCATGGGTCATATGAATTAAAGGATAAATGGAAAAATGGCTATTTTCTAAAAAAATAGCATGTGTTGGTATTTTTGGCATACTGCATTTCTTGCATACTGCATCATGGGCATGCATGATTAGATGCTTAAATGTGTTTTTGTTTCAGGATTGGTTAGGTTATAACTTACCTGTGGTACCATTTAATGGTACTGCAGATTTTGATTATGGTGATGCAGGTACCGAGCCTAAGGATTTGGCTCCGCCGGAGTACTGATCTGGGATCACTCGAGCTATGTCTCTATTTTCAGCTCTTGGTTATTTTATGGGATATTTGGTTTATGTTTTTAAACACTTTGTATTTGGATATCTGTATTAAAACTAAAATTTTGGTACTAGTGACTTAATTATTATTATCCGCTACGTATTTTATTATGCACTGTTTATTTGTTGCACACACTTGGCACTTATCATTGGGAAGTGTGACCATGTGTCATCATCTTGACGTCACGATTCCCGAGGCTTTTTGTACGTAGGAGTCAGAGCGTCGCAAAAGGATTCTGAAATTTCAACCATATCTTTAACCTCACTTCCATCCTCCTTAATCAATCACTTAATCTCATTTGTTTTTCTCCTCTAGTTAGCATATCAGAGGAAGAACTTTGAGTTTCTATCTCCATCTTTGAGCCAAGCATGCTTAGCCGTTTGTTTCCACCTGACATTTTCCTCTTCTAGCAGTTTATCCACTTCCTACTCTAAAGTCTTAATAGACCCAAAATTGGACCCTGTGTTCAAGTTCTGAAGCTTAGACAATAGCTTTAACTTGGCTTAAGTCTCCTTCTTGTTTTGTCTAAGGGTAGTCCTGCTCCAATGCAATAATGAATCCTTGCACCTCCCAAGACGTTTTTGAGTCAATCTCAGCTGTGAATCCTGCTGCATAGGCCTGTTGAGACCAACAATTAGCAATGATCCTGCTACACTCCTTCTGTTACTTCCAACAAGCCTCATACCTGAACACCCTCTCCCTTTCCCTGCCTTCATTAATAAACCTCCCCCCTCCATTCTTACAAGTCATCACAAGAGGACTTTGGTCAGATGATTGAGCTACTAGAGCACTGATACTGCAATCAGAAAACATCTTAGTCCATAGCAGATTTCCCAAAACACGGTACAGTCTCTCCATAGTAAACTAAGGTCCCTCTCTATTATTGCACCATGTGAATTTATCTCCTTCAAACCCCAAGTCACTCAAGCCACAGAGTTCCACATTACAACTAAACTCTTCCATTTGGTGATAAGGTCTTCTAGCTGCCCCTTGCTTCTCATGTTGGTACATAATCTTATTAAAATTACCAAAACACAGCCAAGCCCTCCCATTCTTGGGTTTAAGTAACCTTAATAGTTGCCAACTGTCTCCCCTTCGAGTTGTTAAAGGGGAACCATAAAAACCAGAAAACAACATTTCTTGACTATTCACCTCCTGCTTAAGAACCATATAAATGTGATTCTGGGAATAGGACTCGAAACTAAACTCATCACCAATGTTAAACAAGAATGCTAAACCTCCACTTAGCCCCCTGCTCTCCACCACAAAACTACAATCAAATCCCACTTTGTTCCTCACCTCCTCCACCTTCTTTCTACCACATTTTGTTTCCATTAAGAAAACAAACTTGGGCCACTTATTCTTCATTAACATGTGAAGTTTTCTAACTGTATGGGGGTTGCCAAGCCCCCTACAGTTCCAACTGAGGCCTATCATTACTGTTGGTGGAGCTTCATAGCAGGCTCCACCAACTCAGTTTGACAACTGTTAGAAGAAATGCCTTGATTGAGCCTCTTTTTCTTTACTGACTTGTTAATCTCCACAACAGACTTCATCCCCCTTTTACCTTTTTCCCTTGAGTTATCACCCACCTCCTTATTCCCTATGCTATTTACTTCCGTATCCCTCATCTTCCACGTCGCACCCCTTTTTTTAATGACTACATCATAGCCTTTTAGAAATCCTGAGTCAACAGGCCTTGCCTTATCTAGACTATTGCTTCCAAAAGTGAATAAAACTTGTTTAGGAAAGCTTCCAATAGGGCCACCTTGTAATCCTTGGTCAATAGATTCTTTGAAAGGCTCCATTACCATATGGCAAGTATCCCCACTAGTAGACCCCTTAGGATTACTTAAGGAAAGTCCTGAACTGATTTGAATCTCTGCCTTCACCTCATTAACTTCACTCAAGTCCATCCCTTTATGGCAGTTTCCAAGAATAAAGGAATCTGTAGAAACTAATTTGATCATGTAGTCTGCCTTCCCATCTAAGTGTACCACAACAACATCATTTCTTTCCAAAACAGATTCCTTTCCTTTTTTGTCCTCCTTAACTGAAGCCTAAGAATCCTCATTAATGATATTATTGCCATCTATCGAGTCTCCACCACATCCACCCTTAGCCACTATCTGCTGCTGCCTCTACTACGGGTTTGGACTAGTAAAACCACCATATCTTCCAGAGTCAAAGATTGTAGAATTCATAGGTTGAGCTCGAATCCATGGTTTGTACTGAAGGTTCTTCTGATCATCCCCATGAGCATTACCTTTCTACTTGTTATAGCCTCTACCTTTATGAGCTAAGATACCACACTGGAAATAGATGTTCTGTAACCTCTCAAACTTGGAAGAAACCCAGTGCTTCTAGTTATCCATCATCAACCACTTTCCTCTCAATAAAGGTCTATTCATATCCACAGCAACTCTCAGCCTCAAACAATTGCCCCACGCCATTCCATTAGAATCAGCATCCACTCTAATCACCTCTCCTATGGAAGCACCGAACTGAGCACCTACTTCTTTTGTCCTGGCTGGCAAATGGCAGGTCATGTAACTGAACCCAAAAAGGCTCAAAATTGTATTGTTTTGCACTCAAAGGGACAATTTCATCAACTTCTTGGGGAGACAACAGGTTTCTATCACAAAATCATGGTCCACCCCAAGAACTTTGTCCTTGTCATGAAGATACTAAAACTCAATCAAAAACCTGTGATCCCCTAAATCCTTGAACTGCACCCAACACTCCAGTCCCCAAACTTGAGACATGGTCATTCAAAATGCCTCATTATTCAGTCCTTTATCAACCAGGACCCCCCAACAATGCAGAATTTTCAACGTTCACCAACCTCTTTTACCCCCTCAAGAGCCACTTGGAACACAAAACTCTCTTCCAAAGATAAGTTATGTCTCTCCCACCTCCTAGCCAGTTCATCTTCCTCCATCACAATGCAACTACACTAAAACTCAAACAAACTTAGAGACTTACACCCTTGCCCAGGCAAGGACACTATCACCTTACTCTATCTCGAAAGAGAAAGAGATGGACCATTAGCCAAACTCTCGGGTTCACGAGTAGTTAACTTGCACGCAAATGACCCAATAAACAAATCTCTTAAAAAAAAGGGAAGGCCATTTCAAGTTAAGGTGTGATTCAACTTCAATTGTATTAAATAGGATGCGAATTATTATTGACACCCACCTTTATCCCACACTGTGTGCAGGTTTGGTCTTGATTTCTTTATAAAAAAGTGTATAACTATTAGCACCATGAGCATAGATTATTTTGAATAATATATAGAGAAATTAGAAAAGAAATTGCAAAACAATTCATTATCAATCACAATGTCAGTCATCTATATCACTCAAAAATCCAATTCTAGCACGTATTTTCAAGTGCTACAAAATAACTTTTAACATACAAAATATGGTTTGCCATCAAAACCAACAAAGCAAAAATTATACATATGTTTTTATTCCTAAAACTTAGTTCAGATATTTTATCGAACACCTTATGTGTACTTACCTTGAGAAACTTCAAACTAATTTCAATAAAGACACTACCAATTTTAACGAAAAATTGAGGAAAAAAATACCTTTGATTCTTATTCCTAAATAAGCAAGTGCTATACAGATTAAGATTTAAATTTGAACCCATTATATAGAGCAATCGATTCTTATAAATCTACACCTACGTTTGCTTGGGCTAGGTCATCCGTAGCTTGCTGGTGTGCTGAGCTGCTGTCGGCTTAGTTTGATGGTGTAGTTCAGTTTGAAGCTACCGTTGGAATAGTCCTACTTGAAGGTGTAACTGGAGTGAGTGCTCCTTTCAAAGCTTCCGGTATTCAACTGTCCTAAAACTCCATGCGCCTTCCTTCATGGCTGGCTGGCTAAGCTGGGAAGGCTGGAAAGTAAGCTAGCTCGACCGGAGGTATAGGTCAGGTCAGGGACAAGGGCAAGGCAGCTAAGGCAAGCAATCAGTCAATCTGTTTATAGGCCACGTGGGGGCAAGGGGGAGGCAAGCAGATGGCCCTAGCAAGAGGCAGCGCTAACGGATGATGGGGCGAACTCATTCGAGCCGGGGTACGAGGGGTGAGCCTATTTGTGAGTGCAGTTGGGAGCTGTAAGGCCAGTCAACAAGTACGTAGGGAATGAACCGTTTAGGCAAGTCGGTGTCTAGTTTTGTCCTATTCTAATGAAGATATGCTTACCATTGAATTGTATGCTTTCTTTCTTTAGGTTCTCAAATAGTTGCAAAAAGTATGCTATTTCTGTTCTATCCGGTATTTGTGTTTTTATCGCACAGTTGAAGTGGTGGTTGCGATTCATGTGCTCGATGAATATGGATCTCGTGCCAGTGGCTCTTTCGAAGGCAATGGCACTTAAACCCATTTTCATAACGCTAGTGCTTCTGGCACATGTGGTTGTACCATTAAACCTTCTAGTTGTGCACGGCTCTTCACTTTGATTCGATTTGTGAGATCCCAAAAATTAGTGTGCTTTAATTTATTTATTAGTATTATTATTATTTATTTTATTTTATTATTATCTTGGAGCCCAATGGATTAGAAGGGCTTGTTTTATTTTGTACTAGGCTGTTTTCGGCCAAAAAGGGTGTGTAAAATGGGCCCAACACGTTTACAAGTGGGAACCCAGCCCCTTACCCCAATACGACGTTGTTTTAGCCTAAAACCCCAGTTCTTTTTTTGTTCCCCCCTCCCAGCGCCACATCCCCCTTTCTTCTCTTTATTTCTTTTTCTCCTTATTTCTTCTTCCTCTTCCATGATTCGACCACCTTCTCTTCACCTTCCTAATTGTTTCCTCCTACCCACTTCATCAGCTCCATCGCGTCGCCACCACCCGAATCCACCACTATGTCGATCTCGTGTTTTAGCATCGTCCGCGCTTTCCTTGCTACCATCGGACCACCGCCCACATTCCCTTATCGAAGCTAAGTTCACCACACATTGTGCATGGCTTCTTTTGGCCATGTGAACATTACCATTCACGGCAAAGTTTGAAGCCACCGTTGCCTACCTCAGGCTAAACCACCAGATCTGCCACCTTTTTCCACCCTCCAGCCACCCATGTCGTGACTCCGCACCCTATCGGTAAGCATCTACCATTTTTCCTCTCTCTCAAATACCCCTTCCTATAGCCTTAGGAAGTCCTACGACCAAGCGGCGCCATGAGCCTCAGCTTTCAGCGGCTTTTCTATGGTCGCCAACCACCCCTAGCCTTCCCCTTCCCATTCATGTCATCTGTTTCCTACGAAACAACCCAACTGTTAAGCTAAGGCCCACGTTTGGCCACTGCCTTGCCATGCTCCGCCACCCTCCACCGCTAGAATCTCTCAACCACCTATTAGCACCCCTGATCTGACCTTTTTTTCGAGAAACACCCCACAAAAAGCCATATGTCTCACTCAGATCTGTCACTGCCACCTTACACTGTCGCTGCTTCCCCACTTTTGGTGTCACTTCGGTGAGACAATGGCTGGATTTTGTAGACCAATGCTCACTCGACCATCCAGAATTGGCTCCCGCATTGTAAGTATATCTCCAATGCGACCCTTGAGTTTAGAACATAATTTTATCACTAACGCTCTGTGCAGTCTAGTTGTATTGAGAAGGGCTTTGGGTTTAATGAAATGTTGGGCTTGATATCGTAGTGGTGGTTGGGAATCGGGCCATGAGCCACATGGAGGATGGGATTACGCGTCTAGCTTGGTTTGTGAAACTGTGAAGATTGTGGCTGTTGTGATGTTGTATATTGTTTGATATGTGTAATGCCATGTCATCAAATATACTATTTATCATGCATATGCATATTTATTGTAATTACTATTTTTTTCGATTATTTAATTATGTTGTGTTATGCCATGTTGTGTGAATTAAAAACTGAGTTTTTGTGTATTGGGAATATCATGTTGTTGCATGCGTATCATGACCCTAAGTCAAGATGAGACATTATCTCGATGGAGCTCATCTGGTTACTCATGAGCGTAAAAATTTGAGTGACATCCTTTTGGTTGTCGGGTGACAACAAAAGGGATTGTAACGCTCTTGTGTTGATTTCGTGGCCTCTCTGCTGGCGGAGGCTAGAGGATGGTTGGTCAAGTATGCACTAGGAGCAAAGCTTGGCATTGCTTGTTACAAAATCACATGCACAGACGTTACCCGTGGTGTGACGAAGAGAGCCAGGGTATGCAGATGGTCCCTAGGGGAGACCATGGTGCATGCGTAACTAAAATAATTGTATGAACTTTATATGGATCATGATCCTAAGCCGAGATGGGATATTATCTTGGTGGAGCTGCACTGGTCACTCGTGAACGTAAGATGAGACGGGTGTATTTTGGGGTGATGTTAGTTGATTCCAATTTGGGATGCTGAGGTTGATTAATACTGGTTTTCTGTCCTTGATTATGGATGTATTTTGTGGAATATTGATCTTGTTTAAAGCAGCGGGAGTGAATTGAGGAATATGTATGAGAATTCATGATTTTGGAAAATGGTATTTTCTACCAATTGTGGTAAGAGTTTCTTGGTTAGTAGGTATGGAGCTACCTTGTACTCTATGGTGTTATTTTATGAGGACATAAATTTTATGTATGTGGCGATTTTCAGAGTGCGCAGCAGGAGCGTGATATTTTGGTTGTAATTAGGAGTTTAAAATTTTGTGTTGATTTTGAAGAATTAGTGGTGACTTGAAATTTTGAGACGATACTTATAATTAGAGATTAATCATTTAGATGTGTAATTACGTTATTGATGGTTGACTTTGGAAGTGGACATTAGGTTACCAAAGGTAGAATACAATGAAGGTTTGGAAGTTATAGCATGAGTCGATTAAGGATAGCAAAAATTATCGAATAGAGCTATTAATCATTGGGATTCCTTGGGTGTTTTTAAGATTTTGTGGATATAGGGATTTTGGATTACATGACTGCTCTAGGAGTAATAGACGTGTTGTGTCATTGGGAGATTAGTGTGAGTAGGATGGGATTGCCTATAAGAGTAGACTTGGAAGTGCACTACTCATGCTTGTTTAGAAGTTGTTGATGGTATGTCTTTTTCAAGCATGTCTAAGTTGTATCTTATAACTGCCCTTGTGATAATATTTGACTTCACAAATTTTGAGGACGAAATTTTATTTAAGGGAGGGAGAATGTAACACCCCGTATTTTAGTGTATTATTATTAAAGGAGTATTTTAATGAATTTAAAGATTGGTTCTCTTGTTTTAAAATTATGGGGGTTTTATTATGTTATTTTATAATATTTTAAGTTGTGAAAATTATTTTATTATATTTTTTCTTATTTTTATTTACTGTTTTGCATTTAAAGTGATTTTTAATTTATTTTAGTTTGTTTATGGGTTTTAAAATTATTGTTGGTCTATTTAAGCCTTTCACTGCGTTTAAATTATTTATTTAATTTACTGTTTTGAAATCATTTTCGTTGAATCATTTTTTGGGACCCCAGTAGTGAGGATTGGATTTCATTTCTTTTTCTCATCTTTTCTTTTCTTCTTCTTTTTCTTTTCTTTCTTTCCTTTCCTCCTTATTTCTTCTCCTTCCCGCACGACCCAGCCCTCCCTCTCTCCTTCGTTCGTTTCGTTCATCACCACCCAACACCACTGTGCGCGACTCGTAGCCATCACCACCCAGCCCAACCTCTTCCCCTCTGGCCGGCGAAACCACCCCGCCTTTTCCAACCCCTCCCTCGCCGGCATTTGTCCCCACATGCAACTTCAAAGCCGCAGCGTTCCTTACGTCGCTGCGTCGCCGTTGCGTCACCTCTGGCCACCATTTCTTCACCACATCTTCCTCGACCTCCCAACTACCTAATGCACCCAACCCTAGCTCCGATCCATCACCGGTGAAGCCGCATTAACCACATCCTCGTTTTGTGCATTTTGGCCTTAAAATGCCCTTTCCGCCGCCACCCACGGCCAAATGCCACCACTATTAGCTTCACCACCTCTCTACGCCTTATCCTATTAATTTCAAGACTTGGTTTGACCTCTTTCAAAAGTGAAGTTTTGAGACCCATGGCCACAGTGTGACGTCCCGACTCCCACGTACAAAAAGCCTCGGGAATCGTGACATCAGGATGATGATACACCGTCACACATCCCAACGACAAGTGCCAAGTGTGTTCCATAAATAAACAGTGTGCAATACAATACACAGCGGATAATAATAATTAAGTCTCTAGTACCAGAATTTTAGTTTAACACAAATATCCAAATACAAAGTGTTTTAAGACATAAACCAAATGTCCCATAAAAAATACAAGAACTGAAAATAGAAACATAACTCGAGTGATCCCAGATCACTCCTCCGGTGGAGCCAAATCCTTAGGCTCAGCACCTGCAACAACATAATCAAAATCTGTAATACCATTAAATGGTACCATAGGTAAGTTATAACTTAACCAATCTTGAAATAAAAAAACATTTAAGCAACTAATCATGCATGCCCATGATGAAATATGCAATAAATGCAACACACGCCAAAAATCATGTTTTGGCCCAAAAAATATTAATCCGTCATTTTCCCAGAAAATGACACACAAAATCAACTCACGCTATTTTCCCAGAAAACAGTCATTTCCCATTTATCCATTAATTCATATGCACCATGGTCTCCCCTATGGATCATCCGCACATCCTGGCCAATTTACGAGCGATTCCCAGTTCCGCACCCGGTGCGTTCGTGGCCAGGTCATCCTCTAGCCCCCGCAGCAGAAGGGCCACGGAGTCGGCACGTTCAACGTCCGATCCCGTTGTCGCCCGGTAACAACCCAAGGGACGTCACTCAGTATATTCCGCTCCCGAGTGACCAGAGGAGCTCCACCGAGATAATGCCCCATCTCGGCTTGGGGTCGTGATACACAGGCACCCAAAAATCCATTTCCTCATGAAAACTCAGTTTTCAAAAGAACCACATGATCACGAATGCAATTACACGAAAACCCAGTTTTCATTTTACAAACATAAACATGTGTGCAATATGCAATGTACCAACTCACAATAACCACAACCAACAACCAATCAAAACCCAACATAACCAAAGCATAACTTCTCCGTCCTCAATCCATCCACCCCCAAATTCTCCTCGGACTCAGTCCGGTACCAACCAGATCACAGTATAAATAATTAGAGCAAAAATATATTTAAATCTCAAAATATTGTTTAGGAAATACTTACAGCACTATAAAAATATTTTCGGAAGATCACGAAGCACTGAAATCATCAAAACAGCAACTGTCACAGTGTAAAAGCACTGTGGCCGAAACACAGTAAAATCCAAATTTCACACGGGGTCAAACGAAGACTTGGGAACGATAGGGTAGGGGCTATGGGAAGTGGTGGAGCTAATGGTGGTAGCCTTTGGCCATGGGTGGAGGCTGAAATGGCGGTAGAAGGCCGGATAGGCAAAATCGGGTGTGAGCTCGGCTGGGCTTCACTGGTGACGGATCGGGTCTGGAGTTGGGTCCATTGGGTTGCTAGAGGGCCGGTGAAGGAGTGGTGAAGAAATGGTGACCGGAGGTGGCTAGGCGGCGGCGCGCAAGCTCAAGGAACGACGAGACTTCGGACGGCATTTGCGGGCAAACGGCGGCACAAGAGGGGCTGGGTTTGGTGGTGGGAGGTCGCCGGCTGGTGGGAATGATGCTGAGGTAGGCGGTGCCGGTCACGGCGGCGCGAGGTGGTGGCTTGCTGGAGATGAAGGAAACGGACGAAGTGGAGAGAGAGAGGGTCGCGCGGCTGGGGAGAAAAGAACCGAAAGAAGAAAAAGAAAAAGAAGAAAAGAAAAAGGAAAAGGAAAAAGAAAAAAAAAGGAAGAAGAAAAAAGAGATCCAGCCTTTTCAACTTGGATTTCGAAAGTGATCCAACGAACAAGATTTTAAAACCAAAAACTAAATAAAATAATTCAAACTCAGTGAAATGTTTTATTAAAACAATAATAATTTTAAAACCCATAATCTAACTAATTTAAATTAAATATCAATTTAAATGCGCAACAATAATTAATATAAAAAAACATATAAAATAAATAATTTTCATAACTTAAAATATTATAAAATAATATTCTAAAACTCCCAAAATTCTAAAACAAGAGAATCAATCTTTAAATTAGTTAAAATAATCCTTCATTAAAATGTACTAAAATACGGGGTGTTACAATCTCCCCCCCTTAAAATAAATTTCGTCCTCGAAATTATAGGGTCAAACATCAATGCTAAAAACAGGCATGACATGTGACTAAAAGTAGGCTTAAGAGACATACCGTCTATCAATCAAATGATTACGGATATTGTTCCATCATATCTACTTCTCTTTTCCAAGAGAAATCTTAAGCCAGTAGATCATCCCAAGCTACCTTCTCCAAAGGTATCGACCTAGATCTCAACATTTACTTCCTCCAATTTACAATCTGAGTCGGGGCAACCTTATAAGTAAGGTCAGGCTAAAGTTTGATGCGTCTTGGGTCGACAAAGCGCACCTCTTGCTGACCAAAACTTTTCTTGAGGACACATGAAACACATAAAGAACATTTCCAAAATACTCTGGCAAAGCAATCCTGTAAGCAACAACCCCATTCATCTCCAAAATCTGAAAAGGTCCTACAAATCTTGGGCTAAGTTTTCCTTTCTTACTAAAACGCTTAACGCTTTTCATAAGAGAGACTTTGAGATAACCCAATCACCTTCCTCAAAGAACAAGTCTCTTCTCCTTGAATCCGCATAACCATTCTGACAACTTTGCGCTTCCGCCATAATAACTCTTATCACCCGAACTTGATCTAACATCTCTTATAATAACTCGGCCCAAATAATTTACGCTCACCCACTTCATCCCAACACAAGGCGATCTGCACTTCCTCCCATACAACGCTTCATACAGAGTCATCTGAATGGAGGCATGGAAACTACTATTATAAAAAAGCTCCATAAGCAGTAGATGATTTTTTTCAACTTTCCGAAATTCCATGACACAAGCTCTCAGTATATCCACCAAGGTCTGAATAGTACGCTCAGATTGACCATCAGTCTGAGAATAATAAGCAGTACTGAACCTCAAATTAGTGCCTAACGCTGCCTGCAAACTCTTCCAAAAACGTGCTGTAAACCGCGAGTACTTATCCGATACAAAACTCTTGGGTACTCCATGCAACCGCACTATCTCTTTATCATACCACCGAGTCAGCTTTCCCAAAGAATCGTTATTATTGATAGGCAAGAAATGGACACTCTCGATCAAACGATCAGCAGTCCCCCAAACTGATTTTTTTTTTCCACTATGAGTCCTTGGAGAAATCCATAGAAATGTCATCCCACTTCCACTCAGGAATAGGGAGAGATTGAAGTTTACCAACGGGTCTTTGATGCTCAGCCTTAACTTGCCAGCACTTGACACATTTCTCAATAAACATGGCAATATCCAACCTACTCGCACCAGTCTCCCAGTGGCACATTATGATTATTACTCCTAGAGCGGCCATGTAATCCAAGATCTCTATATCCACAAAAATTTAACAAAACCCAAGGAATCCCAATGATTAATATCTCCATTCGACAATCTATACTAACCTCAATCGACTCCTATGCTATAACTTCCTAACCTCCATTGTATACTACACTTTGGTAACCTAATGGCCACTCCAAAGTTAACCATCAATAACAAAATTTGTATAACCAAAAGATTAATCTCCAAATACAAGTATCGGCTCAAAATTCAAAGTCTCTACTAATTCCTCAAAATCGACACAAATTGAACTCCTAATCACAACAAAAAATATCACGCTCCTGCTGCGCACTCTGATAATATATCACCTACATAAAATTTATGTCCTCATAGAATAACACCATTGAGTATAAGATAACTCCATATCTACTAACCCAGAAACTCTTACCATACTTTGGTAGAAAAAACCCTCTTCCAAAATTATGAATTATCACACATATTCCTCGATTAACTCCCGTTGCCCTAAACAAAATCAATATTAATCAACCTTAGCATCCCAAATTGGAAACAAGTAACATCACCCCAAAAACACCCGCTCATCCTAAGATAAGGATCATACCCTAAAAGGTTCAAATCCAATCCAGCCAACCAGTAAGAGTGCCTATAAACTTCTACTCGACAATCTAAACCCGAAAGCTCATCACCTAAAATCTGAATATCATCTAATCTAGAGGTGACTAAACTCAACACGAATTACCATTGACTTCACCATAACATTACCGAAACTTTCAAGGTAACTCGCCCACTTACTTCTACTCCTATAAGCTAGTACTAGCACAACTAGCTCCTTCCATATCACATCACTAGAAACCTCAGGGCAAGTCATACTGATCAACCTTTCAATCCACCAAAAACTATTGCAAACCACTCATAGGTATTTTTTGCTTTAATAACTCACATACTTGATTATGCTATCCACTGTTGATCCCTCAGATTCAACTTCCAAGATTTTATGATACACCATAGATGGCAACCCATCAATCTCTCTTCAAGTTAAATAACAATGTCCTTAACTCACCCAACTTGACGCTTCATTTGCAGAGGAAAGTATAGTGTCGAAAATTTTAAATTCCTATGTGACCTCAAGTCACAATTAAGTCCTGAAGTTAATCACAACAATTATTGCCAACCATCATTCCATTGATTAACCCGCTTCGATTGTACCCTTCAATCAACTCCTCAAAGACTCAAAGCCAAGGTCTCCTGAACCTAATACTGTCATGACATCTTCTCTTCCACCTACCAAAACCACTTCTTCCAACAAAAATGCGATTACTACATGTACTCTCCGAAATCCATACACACTCACCACTACTACGCATTGCTCTCATGCACTCTTAGCCGAAACCAAAAATCCTCCAAACGTGCAAGTGGTTCATCATTATCATTTCCATCATCTGGACCTATATCCTCGAAAAATAACAAGAATCTTTTTCTAGGTCCACACCATCTATTATCCTTAAACTTGACACGGATCAATCCTTAAACTTGCCACTAAAACCTTAAACAAGATAAGAATCATTTTTCCGAAATCCTCAAATTCGATGACCTTAAATCTAAAACACTCACCTTACAAAATTTACAAAATTTTAGAACTCGAAATGATACCAAAGCGTTTAATTGAGTCGACAAAATCTAAAACTTCTAATTTAATTAGTCCCTCAAGTGCCTGTTGAACTTACCACCTTAGATCTCATAAACTTATTTCCTAAAACTATAGGGCTTCAAACCTTAGATAACTTCTCATAAATCTATCCTCGAAGTTCGTTGAATTTATGACCTCCTACTCCATAGAGTTCACTTAGACTATGTCATTCCCTTCGAGTCTCCATGTTAAAACATACCAATCGCAAAGAGTTCAGGCCTACTCAACTAAATGTTCAAGCCTAGTAATGGCATCTACGGTCATACCATCTTCCTGGCATAGCGTAACCTTTAACCCACTTAAATCTCCAGATAAAATGTAAATAAGAGCAAAACACCCAAATTAATTAAATTAATACAACATAAAATAAAATAGAATAAAATGAAACCAACTAAGTATAACAACATTCAATAAATTAAAACAATTAACATAACATACCTCGAACATAATAAAAACAAACAAAATAGAAATCTCTTAAATAAAATAAAATTTCATAAATAAAATAACATACGACAAAATTAATAAAATAAAGAAGAAGTACACAATAAATAATTAAAACAAATAAAATAACCGACCATAAAATAAACTAATTAAAATAAAAAAATAGCATACACCCAAATAGATGAAACCAATAAAAATAACAACAAATAATAAATTAAAAACTATCAAAATAACATATTTCAAATCAAAATAATTTTAAATCACAACTTTAAAACTTTCTGGTACTCCACCTAAGGGACATGTGGTTTTACCCAGAGACGAACTGCTCTTATACCACCTGTGATGTCCCGACTCCCACGTACAAAAAGCCTCGGGAATCGTGACGTCAGGATGATGACACACGGTTACACATCCCAACGACAAGTGTCAAGTGTGTGCCATAAATAAACAGTGCACAATAAAATACACAGCGGATAATAATAATTAAGTCTCTAGTACCAGAATTTTAGTTTAATACAAATATCCAAATACAAAGTGTTTTAAAACATAAACCAAATGTCCCATAAAAAATACAAGAACTGAAAATAGAAACATAACTCGAGTGATCCCAGATCACTCCTTCGGCGGAGCCAAATCCTCAAGCTCGGCACCTGCAACAATATAATCAAATATGTAGTACCATTAAATGGTACCACAGAAAAGTTATAACTTAACCAATCTTGAAATAAAAACACATTTAAGCAACTAATTATGCATGCCCATGATGCAATATGCAATAAATGCAACACACGCCAAAAATCATGTTTTGGCCCAAAAAATATTAATCCGTCATTTTTCCAGAAAATCAACTCACGCTATTTTCCCAGAAAACAGTCATTTTCCATTTATCCATTAATTCATATGCACCATAGTCTCCCCTATGGACCATCCGCACGTCCTGGCTAATTTACGAGCGATGTCCAGTTCCGCACCCGGTGCGTTCGTGGCCAGGTCATCCTCTAGCCCTAGCCAGCAGAAGGGCCACGGAGTCAGCACGTCCAACGTCCGATCCCGTTGTCGCCTTGTGACAACCCAAGGGACGTCACTCAGTATATTCCGCTCCCGAGTGACCAAAGGAGCTCCACTGAGATAATGCCCCATCTCGGCTTGGGGTCGTGATACACACGCACTGAAAAATCCATTTCCTCATGAAAACTCAGTTTTCAAAATAACCACATGATCACAAATGCAATTACACGAAAACCCAGTTTTTATTTTACAAACATGAACATGCGTGCAATATGCAATGTACCAACTCACAATAACCACAACCAACAACCAATCAAAACCCAACATAACCAAAGCATAACTTCTCCGTCCTCAATCCATCCACCCCCAAATTCTCCTCGGACTCAGTTCGGTACCAACCAGATCACAGTATAAATAATTTAAGAAAAAATATATTTAAATCTCAAAAGATTGTTTAGGAAATACTTACAGCGCTATAAAAATATTTTTGGATGATCACGAAGTACTGAAATCATCAAAACAGCAACTGTCACAGTGTAAAAACACTGTGGTCAAAACACAATGAAATCCAAATTTCACACGGGGTCAAACGAAGACTTGGGAACGATAGGGTAGGGCCTATGGGAAGTGGTGGAGCTAATGGTGGTGGCCTTTGGCCGTGGGTGGCGGCTGAAATGGCGGTAGAAGGCCGGAAAGGCAAAATCGAGTGTGAGCTCGGCTGGGCTTCACCAGTGAAGGATCGGGGCTGGGGTTGGGTCCATTGGGTTGCTAGAGGGCTGGTGAAGGAGTGGTGAAGAAATGGTGGCCGGAGGTGGTCGGCGGCGGCGTGCAAGCTCAAGGAACGCCGCGACTTCGGATGACATTTGTGGGCAAACGGCGGCACAAGAGGGGCTGGGTTTGGTGGTGGGAGGTCGCCGGCCGGTGGGGATGAGGCTGAGGTAGGCGGTGCCGGTCACCGTGGCGCGCGGTGGTGGCTGGCTGGAGATGAAGGAAACGTACGAAGTGGAGAGAGAGAGAGGGTCGCGCGGCTGGGGAGAAAAGAATCGGAAGAAGAAAAAGAAAAAGAAGAAAAGAAAAAGGAAAAGGAAAAAGAAAAAAAGAGGAAGAAGAAAAAGGAGATCCAGCCTTTTCAATTTGGGTTTCGAAAGTGATCCAACGAGCAAGATTTTAAAACCAAAAACTAAATAAAATAATTCAAACTCAGTGAAATGTTTTATTAAAACAATAATAATTTTAAAACCCATAATCTAACTAATTTAAATTAAATATCAATTTAAATGTACAACAATAATTAATATCAAAAAAACATATAAAATAAATAATTTTCACAACTTAAAATATTATAAAATAATATTCTAAAACTCCCAAAATTCTAAAACAAGAGAATCAATCTTTAAATTAGTTAAAATAATCCTTCATTAAAATGTACTAAAATACGGGGTGTTACAATCTCCCCCCCTTAAAATAAATTTCGTACTCGAAATTGTAGTGTCAAACATCAATGCTAAAGACAAGCATGAGATGCGACTAAAAATAGGCTTAAGAGACATACCGCCGATCAATCAAACAATTACGGATATTGTTCCATCATATCTGCTTCTCTTTTCCAAGAGAAATCTTAAGCCAGTAGATCATGCATTCAGGCCGTTATGCAGTCAGAACGTGCGGATGATCCCTAGGGGAGACCATGGTGCATATGGATTAATGGATAAAATGGTTAACAGTTGTTTTCTTAAAAAATAGCGTGTGTTGGATATGGATTTTGTGTGAGTCATTTTCTGAAAAAATGATGGATATTTGTTTTGGGCCATTTTCTTGAAAAATGGTGGAAATGTTTTATTGGAAATGTTTTTGGGCCAAAATGGGATTTTGACGTGTGTGAAAAAATATCAATTTTCGGATAAAATGATATTTTTGGATCTGGTGCATATTTCATCATATGCATGCATGTTGGTAGTATTAATGTGTTTTTATCTCAGGATTGGTTGAGTTATAGCTTACCTGTGGTACCATTTAATGGTACTGCATATTTTATTGATGTTGATGTAGATGTTGAGCTTGAGGATTTGGCTCCGCTGGAGGAGTGATCTGGGATCACTTGTACTTGTATTTCTAGCTTTTGTATTATTTTTAGGACAGTGGTATTGCTTTTAAAATACTTTCGTTTTTGTATATTTGTATTAAACAAATTCTGGTACTTAGTTGACTTATTATATTATCCGCTGCGTTTTGTTGTGTACTTTTGCATATTGCACACACTTGAACACTTGTCGTTGGGATGCGTGACCCGTGTTGTCATCATCCTGACTTCACGATTTCCGCGTTGTTTTGTACGTGGGAGTCGGGGCGTCACAACTTGGTCATGTACGAGCCAAACGCAGAGCTGGGCATTGCTCATTACAAAATCATACGCAAAGACGTAACCCCTGGTGTGACGAAGGGTGTCAGGGTGTGCAGATGGTCCCTAGGGGAGACCATGGTACATGCATAAAACAATGGTTGTGTTTTGGGCCAAAAGAGTTTTTGGCGTGAGTGTTCTGTTTAAATGTGTTATTTTAGAAAATGGTCGAGGAAATGATATTGTGGTCTCTTGTTTGCATGACTGTCTTACTTTATTGGTTGTTTAAATGCATGTTTTTAACTCTTGGTTGTTGCATGTTGATTACTTACTGAGATTGCGAAATCTCATTGTGGTATTCCCACCTATGGTTCCATTTTATGGAACCGTGGATTTTGATGTAGAAGATAGATATGAGCAGGAAGGACCGACCCCACTGGAGTAGTGAAGACTTGGGGACTTCTTCCTTGTGTTGTTGCCTTTTCTTCTTTAGTTAGATGACTGTATTAGTTTATGGATTATTTTTGTTGGAGTTTGTAATTTGAAACTCTGGTACTCTTAGCAGTAAAAAGGGGCGTCTATAACTACACTTTTAAGTTGCATGCTTGCACACACTTGCCTTCACGTTGCGCTTGGGGTGTGTGATCTGTGTGGTCTGCGCCCCAGCGCCGCATCCCCCTTTCTTTTCTTTCTTTCTTTTTCTTCTTCTTTCTTCTTCATCTTCCATGCGGCGATCACCTTCTCTTCACCTTCCCAATCATTTCCTTCTACGAACTTCGTCTGCTCCATCGCGTCGCCACCACTAGAGTCCACCACCATTCCGACCTTGTGTGTCGACATCATCCGCGCATTCCTTTCTACCATCAAACCACTACCCGCAACCCCTTGTCGGAAGCCAAGTTCACCACACATTGCGCATGGCTTCTTTTGGCCATGTGAGCACTGCCGTTCACAGCAACGTTTAAAGCCACTGTAGCCTTCCTCACACTAAACCACCAGATCTGCCGCCTTTTGCCACCCACATCGTGATTCCGCACCTCGTCGGTAAGCATATACTGTTTTTTCTCTCTCGAATCCCCCTTCCAGTAGCCTTAAGAAGTCTTTTGAGTAAGTGCTACCATGAGCCTCCGCTCTCAGAGGCGTTTCTGTGGTCGCACAATCACCCCTAGCCTTCCCCTTTCATGTTCAGTCATCTGTTTCATTTGAAACAAGCCAACCCATGATTTAAGTCCCACGTTTGGCCACTACCCCGCCGTGCTTCACCACCNTAGATCTGCCGCCTTTTGCCACCCTCCAACCATCAAGCCGCCACCCACATCGTGATTCCGCACCTCGTCGGTAAGCATATACTGTTTTTTCTCTCTCGAATCCCCCTTCCAGTAGCCTTAAGAAGTCTTTTGAGTAAGTGCTACCATGAGCCTCTGCCGTCAGAGGCGTTTCTGTGGTCGCACAACCACCCCTGGCCTTCCCTTTTCATGTTCAATCATCTGTTTCATTTGAAACAACCCAACCCATGATTTAAGTCCCACGTTTGGCCACTACCCTGCCGTGCTTCACCACCCTCCACTGCGAGAATCTCTCAACCACCCATTAGCACCCCAGATTTGACCTCCTTTGTGAGAAAAACCAACAAAAAGCCCTCTATCTCACTTAGATCTGTCGTTGCCATCTTGCATTGCCGCTGCCCCCCGCTGCTCTGCCACTTTTGGCGTCACTTCGGTGAGCCAAAGCTGCCTCAAGTTATTTATTTTAGTTTATGTTTAGTTTATTTTTATTTGCTAACAGTTTGGTGTCCGCCCGCATAGCAACGCATGTGCTCGTCCAATGGCAGATTATTTGAGAGTCGAAAGCCAGAAAATCGAAACATCGAATTTTCAAAGCAAGAGAATTGAAACCATGTTTCCCAAACATGTTAAACTTATAAAAGAACTTTGTACACATTTAAGAAAAAAATATTTATTTTTAATTTTTGATAATCATGAAAATATTTTCTAATAAAATAGTATATATATTTACGAAACCCTTTCGATCGATTATTGAATGACTCTATATATATTGCGTTTACTCCTTGCGAAAACAAATGATCTAGTCTGGGAAGCTGAAATTCTTAGGCCTTGACTCTTGAGGTCAGTGTCCTTACTCACGTTTAAATCGAATTGAAATAAGGTTTTGTCTGAACCGTAAGAGACAAGTTAATTAATTACGACTGCCTCATGATTTTGTCGCTGTCAGGAACCATATTCTAATTCTTCTAGGTTGGCCATGGCCATGAAGCAACATCAATCTAGATGATCACGTGATGCATTAATTACCAACGTAAATAGCACTCCAAAAGAAAAACATACATATATGTAAATTATTTTACAATTTTTACATCACTTTCAGTAAAATATTATTATATTTAAATATAAATTTATCAAAACTAAATAAGTGCAGAAAATAATAATATTGTGTATATATAATTTTGATCAATCCCACAATCTTGATCCGTTTCCATGCATGGCTAGCTAGCTGCACGTACAACAGTACTGCGGGGGAGTTCTATTGATTTCAATTTAATGTCTGATTTGATTCCCAGTAATCTAGGCGCTTCTGACCTCAACAACAATATATATCACGAATAAAAACAAGTTAATCTTCTATACAAACATGCATATATGTTTGATGTCTATATATAGATTAATGTTGCTGTGCTCATTAATTAATCTTCAGCTTAAAACAATCAAGTAGTTGTCATGCAAGTGATCATACATATGTAATTAACTAGCTAGCTAGGGACGTTGTAATCTGTAATCCACTCTGGCATCGGTGGAAATTAATGATGCGTACGACCAGATATTCATGGAGTCGATGTTTGTGTCACTACAAGAAAAAGCAGTTTACGCGGCCAAAGAAATTTGCGGAGAGCAAAAATTGGACGGCAGAAGCTAATTGTCACTGTAGCCGTGTTTGCAAAAGAATCACCGCTAAAAAGACCATTTGTAGCGATAATTTGTCGCCGCAAATAGATAGCCTGACATCGCACGTTCTGGATCTTTAACGGTGACGTTTTGGCTATATTTGCGAATCCCCCTTCTTTCTTTTCCCCTTCTTTATTTTCCTTCTACCCCTTTTTCCTTTTCCCTCAGCTCGATACTCACTCTCTATCCTCTAAGTTTGCTGCCGCCCTTCCCAAGCCGTGCCTGCTGCCGTGCCATCGCCACCTCGCCGAGAAGGTGAGTCTCTCAATCCTCCGTCTGTTTCTTTCTCTATCTTCTTCTCTATATGTGCGCGTTTCTCTCTCTCTCTCTCTCTCTCTCTCTCTCTCTCTCTCTCTCTCTCTCGGTTCCATCGTCGTATGTGGGGGATCTCGACCGGAGCGTGGACGAGGGGCTGCTGCTCAATGAATAGGTCTATGGTTTTCAAATTTTTCCCCTCTCGTTTTAGGTATATGTATTGCAAGTTCATCTGAGTATAGTGCATTTTGCTTTCATCTATGTTTGTTTTTATTTCGTAGGTTTGGAGTTCCTGTGTACTGTTTGGGTAAATGGGGGCTCTTTGGGAACTCGATTGTGACAGTTCAGGTCTAAACAGAATCTTCTTTGTTCCCTCTTTGTAAGCGGCTCCAGGTACTTTGCACTGAATTTGCAGATTTTATATTATAAAAAGGGCCTTTTTTAGGCAACTGTACTTGATTTTTCTCTTTGGGTTTGGTATTGGATGTGAATGAAAGAGTGGGTTGATCGCATTTTTCTTCTAAATTCAAGTCTTCAGCTGGTTTGTCAATTTTGAAGGGTTATGTTGTGGGAGCTTTTAGTATATTCAGGTCCATGCCTTTTCTTTTCCCAAATTTTTTATACTTATTTTTTTTCCCTATATGTTTCTGAATTCCTCATGGTTGTTTGTAGTTGTATCATGATTGACCCTTTTATGGAGGCCTTTTTTTTTTTTTTTTTTTTTTTTTTNTTCCATTATTTTTTGGGCCTTTCTTTCCTTGTTTTTGTGTGTGCGTGTGTGGATTTAGTAAGGGCTGACTTTAGTAATGATGTTTTCAAGTGATCTTTAAAACTCAGTCTCTAATTATCTGTTTTACCTTGTAAATTATTTTTTTGAAATTTTTACTAGCTAGGTATTTGGATTCTCATAGTATCTTAATGAGTTGGATACGTGTCATTCATACTCTTTCTGGTTCTGACTGCCATATAATAATTCTAATAGCTCTCTTTAGAGGTTTTCTAGTAGCTCTCTTTCTAATTGCTCATAATTCTTTTTTGATCGGTAAAATTGCTCATAATTCTAATAGCTCTCTTTCTGATCATGGATCATACTTGGTAGCTAGGTTGACCTGCTAGCTACCAGCTATTAGTAAACATTTGACTTGTTTCTAGGCATCCTAATTCCACTTATCTCCAAACGTTCTAGGATTTATAAGTCTTTGAAAAGGTCATTTAGGGTCACTGACTCTGTTCTTAGAAATTGTCCTTAGAAATTGAGGCATGTGTTGGAATTATTAGAAATTGAGGCATGTGTTGGAATTATTAGGGGCAACAAGCTAGGCTGGTTGCACAGCCCACATGCCTTATTTTGATATAGGCGATGAATGGGAAAATGCCTTATTTTGAAAATTGAATCTATAGTTTTTAAAATTGAATCTATCATAAAAAGTGGACCATCTCTTCATTTTAAATTTTGTGAGATTCCTGAACTTCAAGGTGCACATTCTACCTTGCAATGGTGCAAGAAGGTGCTTTCTTTCTACTCTGGTGCTCCTGCTTTTGAGGATGTCGAGAGCTTGATGAAGGTTGCAGAACAACTTCCCCATAAATGTGTCTCTGGTCCCTTGTGTAGTTCATTGATTGATGGGGTTAAATGGCTAAAGAACACCTTAGAGGCCATTGCTGCGCCACACAATTTCAAAAGATGCAAGCTGAGTGATGCTGAAGTTCTTACTGACTCTCAGTATATTAAAGTCTCCTTTCTGGTGAGGTTGGTCAACTTCAAAATTCTATTCAGAAACACAAGCTGTGGCAAGAACAGGTGCTTCGGTTTTTCAATCGTAAGTCTGAGGATCGAACTTGAGCTGTGGTGTTTAATATTAGAGCTCAAGGTGATCATTTGCAGGAGCTTGGAAATTCTGTTACTTTCAGTTGCACCGAACTTGATTTGGTCTCTCAATCTGATTTTGCTGGTTTGGTATCTTGAGACTTTCATTTCACTTTTATTTATTCTTGTAATTCTTGTATAATTTTGATGATCTTTAGGACTCTAGTTTAGAAGTATGAATAAGTTGGTTTTTTTTAATGTTTGTGTAACTTTTATATGATGTTCACCTTTTAGAGGATATTTTTTTTTTTTCGGCTTGGATTTTGATGAATACGGTTTTATGCTTTTATATATATATATTTTTAGAGATAATTATTCTTTACGGCGAATTAGGATTCGCCCAATATATTTTTTTAAATGTTTAACTTTATTTCCGGTGAGTACTTACTGCCCAAAATAGTTATTTTCGGCGCATGGTACTCGCTGGAAATAATTATTTACGGAGAACTACGCAAATGCCAAAACTGTAGTGCCCTCGGTTGAAACTATTTTTTCCGACGGAATTTATTCACAACAAAAGATAGTCTATGCAACGAATGTCAAAAGTCACCGCAATTGATCAATCCAGACTTGTTTTTCTCGGCCAATTTGCTGCGAACATATTTCAGTCGGGTGAAAGATATTCTGGCGATTTACATGCTTTTTGTAGTGAAGTTACCTCTCTGTAAAAGGACAAATTTCTTGTTGTGTGTCACTTCGTACGTTGTACTAAAATTATATCATTTAGTTGGTGCATGAATGGTAATGTGCTTTTCCTGCAAGCGCATGTGAATATATACTGTTTTCATTGACAGGAATGGTTAATAATTTCTTCCCAGGAACGCTTTTACTTTCTTGTCTATAATAGCGTGTACGCTAATGCTTCGATTATGTCTTTTTTGAAATTCAGTAAAAAACAATTCCATTAATTTAAGAAAATAAAAATGACTGAAATGTGAGCCCCGGCATTAATGACAACCAAGGCCCCACTCGTTAAAAAAAGCAATTACCTCTAATTAACTTCTAAGATTCATATGTTAAAAGACATTCAAGTTTTTTCTTTTTATCCAATTTACATTGCATGCATGCATCTCCTCGTTCTCGTATCAGCTTTATTCTTTTTTCTTCCACCTAATAATCTCTCTCTCTCTCTCTCAATCACATCACTACCTACACTTCTACACTTGTAATCGCGCGTGCCCAAATTTTATCTTTTTATTTTTTTAATTTTTTAATTTATATAGTTTTAATTATTTTAAAATATTTTAAAAAATATGTAAAAAAATATGAATATAATTACTTCATTAACTATTAGTAAATAAAAAAAAACTAAAACATAAGGTATCAAAATGAGGTGTTAAAGTTATATTTTTCTTCTTTTATTTTTTTTAATTATATTTTTAATAATAATAATAATATGTCTGGACCCAACTCGGTGACGATTTTTTTATGTTATTTTGTCTCTTCTTACCTTGGAACCAATTTGTAAATAAACTGATAATACTGGATTCTCGAACACACTAGATCAAGGCAATTTGGATTATTTTAATATAAATGAGTTGAATCGATCTAAAATGTTTTAATATAAATGGGTTGAATGATCATAAACTATTAATAGGATTAATTAACACAATATATATTATTTCGAATTGTTTTTTAAAATCAAAGTTGTTTTATTGATAAACCCCTTTATAACAAGAAATGAATACAAGAGGGACTAGCCTCCATATGAACAATCTCATCACTACCATGTAAGGCATTTTTTGCCCAATAGTAGGTACTGCTAATTGAAAGTCTTTAGACCACATATCATCTACATGACATCATTTATTTTGTAAGAATCAAATTTTAAAATTCTCTTTCAGATCAAATTAGGACATGTGAATGGTGTATGGTGTAAATGTGTTCAAATAGAATTATTCTTTTGTCGAAGGACAATGCTAGGGTGCACCTCACAAATATGCACACTAGTGTAAATGAGTTTTTTTTTTCTTCTTCTCTTTTTTTAAGCATTTTTTAAACATCATTAATCATTAAGAAAAATTAAAATATAAATTCAATAATAGTCACTTTCTTAACTATTAAGAAAAAAAATAAAAATATATGAGTGAACATATTTGAAAATCATACTATCATTTTTCTTTGTCAAAACATGAGCTACTTCAATGGCCTCTCTTCTAATATGATGGAGTAACTTATCAAAACTTAGAAGCTTATGTTTGATATCATTGATAAGTATTCCTGTGCTAGTCCAAGAATCTTCAACTTTTGTAATGGCTTAGATCACTTGGAAGAGAATCTCACTCGACTGTGATGTTCCTTAGACTCAAACAAATATTATTGCTTGAAGAGCACCAAAAGTTTCTACTAGTAAGGGTTCAGGAAAGAGATTTTGATTCATTGTCATTGTGGCCAATAGTACTCTTCCCTCCCAATCACATGCAATGATCCTATACCAATTCAATTTTTCATACCGGAACAATAATTGGCACAGTTACGTGGGGCATTTTGTTTCAGATTGAGTTCTGGCTTGTTTCAACACATTCCAACCGGATTATGGTATTTCGCCCAAAACAGGTGTTTCGGTCCAAAATAAGATTTTTGTAATTTCTGTTCAATTTTCTTTACTTTATTTTCTCATCAGCCAATCATAGAATATACAAATTCAACATCCGTCAATTTAGAAATAAGAGTTAGATAGTAATACCTTAGGTGGAGATAGAATCAGTTTTAAAAATCTTGAAAGGTGGCCTCTCCAGGCTCCCCAACGATGAAGATGACGCTTGATTCTCCCAACCACCACTCTCTCTCTCTCTCTCTCTCTCTAAATAGAAGATTCTGCTTCTTTTGGTGCAAATCTAGGTATGGGCCTTTGATTCTATATGGGCTACCCTAACACCAGCCCATATACAGCACAATTAACAAATATGAGATATATATATATATATATTACAAAAATAAAATGTATAAAATAATATTATATATATATATAGTAGGCAAACGATGTAAGTAGCACGTTTGTTTCGAACCTCCCAGATTTGTGAAACATTACAACATAAACATAAAGAATGGATTACATCTTGATTCTTCAAATGAAAATGAGCATAGATCCCATAAGCCACTGTATCCATTTTTTTGTAAATTAACCTTTGTAGGTAAGCTATTGGTACAAGCCTTCCAAGCAAAAGGATGGTAATTAGTGGAAAGAAAAAACTTTTATCACAAGCTGGTCAAGAAATTAACCAGGATCCTGGAAAGTGGTATAACGAGAAACCCCAGCAAAGGATGGTAACCCTAGAATGGTGTTGAATAGACTATACATTCCAAAGTGTCTTAATAGCAATCACCTCTTCCTCCCAACAATTTTACTAATTAATAACTCTATTTTCTCCAAATTTACCCACTGGCCAGATGAAGTTGCAAAAATATTGATTAAGTGTTGTAGTGCATAATTTTCTACCATATTAAATCTACAAGCAATAAACTGTCATTAGCAATAAATGAGTAATTTTTGGAACACCATTACATACTCTTACACTCCTTATCAATTGTCAGTTCTCAGCTTCTTGAATGAGATAGGATAGCCCTTCAACATATAAAACAAACAAATACGGAGATAACATATCACCTTGTCGGATATTCCGACAAGGAAAAATACATGATATAGGCACACCATTAAGGAGTATATGATAAGATACCGTAGATAGACATGATATAATCCTTAATCATATCAAACTTAATAGACATGACACCTATTTTACCCTTCCTTCTTTTTGGAATGGAATGGATAGCCTCGTAATCGAGAAGAATATTATTCATAATAGTCACTCTGTAAGAAATGCATGTTGATTAGGGGAAATAACTTGGGACAAAATAATTTTCAGCCTATTAGCTATTATCTTCCTCATGATTATTTTGTAAATAACCACGTTACAAAATTTTTTGTCTAATAGTAGCAGCCACAAAGAAATGTCGTTGGCAATCTAATTCAGATATTTATAACTACGTACGTACAAATGTCATGTGGATTAAGTCATTAATTTGCAGGAAATTAAGGCACATGCATACAATTGTTCCGGCATCTTTGATTTTCTGGTTTGAACTTAGAAGGTTCCATATATAAATTCTTTTGTTTAAGATATATTAATGGCGATCGATGCCGCCGACAAAGGCCGCGCGCACATCAAATATATAGATAACGTAAAATTCGTGTAATAATATTATGTGTCATTTTCATCGCTATTTTATTTTCCTTTCTTTTCCATTAAATATATAGTAAGCGGTGAGGACAAAGAAGATAAATTGGCCACAACAAAAGCACGTTACCACTAATTCTCCATTAATTGCGATAAAGATACAGATTATCAAATGTCCCATTGAGGTGATTTTTTTTATTATAAAAACTAATGATAACTTTGACCTTAGGTACCGGCCGGTGACATCCGATTGGAAAGCCCCAAGAAAATAGTTTTATAATTTTTTTAGGTTTAATACTGTTAATACTTTAATATTTATATTAACGAAACACTTTATGGGCGATTATCTTTGATTTAAAAAAAGAATTAGTGATTTATTAATTAATTTAAGATGTCTTATTTCTAATTAAAGTTAATGATCATAAATGACTTATAATATATATATATATATGTATAGTGATAAAATGATTTAAGTTAAAGTATTTTATTAAATTTTGAACAAAGGGAGAGAAAGTTGAAAAAATATTATAAAGTTAAAAATTGTTTGAATATAATGAAGTTTTAATTTTATTTTTATTTTAAAATTTAAAAAATAGTACTTTTTTGTTTTGTTTTGTTTAGAAGTTTATAAAAGTTGTAATAATTAGGTTATATTAATAATTAAATGAAAAAAATTGAAGAATTAAAATTGAAAATAATTAATATTTGAATTGTTTAAAAAAAATATTTAAAAATATTTGAGAACAATTATATTACCCTATGGACCTAAAACAACTAATTATAATAGTCGATTTTCACGTTGAAATGTTTGATTGGAATCCAGTACTTAAAACAACTTTTAACCCCTTTTCTTGTGGACGTTGTCGCACTACAACAAATATNGCCTAGGCAGATTTGTATCTATGTAAATTTGATAGATTAATGGCAACAATTTGATGACTTGGAAATTTGTAAATTTGTCTTCATTTCAAATTTACTAGGCAAGAATAAGAAGCATGAGGTCCTTGATAACTTGCATGCTTTACTTTACAATTGAAGAGGTAAACTGCTACCCTAAGGATGTGTCAACTGATATTGTAATAGGTTGTGGTTTGACATGTTTGGAAAGCTTTTCTTTTATCTTGCAAGAATTTGGATGCTCAGTCCTATGTTTTTCAATTGTTTTTTTGTCCTAGCAATCCTTTGTTGTAATTTTATATTTCATTAGTTTTGCTAATGGATTTAATTTTCATTCATTTTTAAAAAAGATAATAACACCTTTCATTACTTTTGCATATGAATTCTTTGTGCAGGGCTGCTTTGAAACACTTGAAGATAGATCGTGTCAAGAAATATGAACACTGTTTTTAAGGGTTTGTTCTCGAACTGCTTCTATATAAAGTGTTGCATTCTACATTAGCTTTATCACCACTTAGCAAAGGATACAAGACAATGGACACTCTTTTTACACTTTTTGATATTTATTTGGATGAAAAACATCATTGTAACTGGGTTATACAAAGTAAAAAGCTGAGATAATTATTGTTGGGCTCAAGTGATAAATGAGGACCATGAGGTCAAGAATTTGACAGATTTGAATATGTTGAGTGTATTATGCATGAACAATGGATTGTGCGATGGATTTAGGTTGGGCTCAAGTGATAAACGAATTAAAATTCCTTTGGGCAGCAAGCATGCTATATGTTTTTGGTTTGTGTGCTGGATTTGTTACTTGTTATGCCTTGGTGCTTATTTTCTTTGCCTTATGTCGGTTCTTAGGTTAGTGAACTGGTAGGTTCTTTTGGTGACAATGAGCTTTCTCTTGAATGCCTTGATAGAGCCCAGAGGTTTTTTGAAAGATGATGGGATTTCAAATTTCAATAACGTCTTCGTAAGTATATTCTGCTTAACTCTCAGATATTTATAATTGTAAAGGAAATATAGGATTGTTATATCTTAGGACTGCAGAAAATGTGTATGGGAAATGTGCTTACTTTGCTTTACGGCTGGCCTGCATATAATGATAGATTAATGGCAACAATTTGATGACTTGCGGGTGATCTCCTGTGCCCATGGATGCTTACATTAACAATAAAAAACTATTATTATGCTAGCCAGCATAAGTCTTATTTCTCTGTTTCTCATTGGCAGTTTTTCCACTCTATGGTTAGGGTCAATGCTCAACTGGCATGAAGTCTCATTCA
>QEOT01008783.1:11436-78730 GCA_003123785.1 Pterocarya stenoptera | reverse complement strand
AATGTGAACCATGACATAACTATCCATGTATAGATCAGAAAAAAGAGGCATTTGTGGATGAACACTTGTGGATGTATTGGTTGTGACCCACAAGTTTTAACAAGAGGTTCAAAGATCAAGTTTTTATTTTCAATGTAATGTGCTTAGCTTTAACTATTAATATAATGTGTTAAGCTTTAACTATTAATGGGTTTTTATTCTGTTTCTTGCAGGAAAACTTTCTCATGCTTTGTCCTGCTCATACTTCAATCAAGTACCAGATGAGAAATCTCAATCTGGAAAACATGTTTTTAACTATAATCTGGTGCCAAATCAGAGGTACAACTCCATTTTCTTAGGTTTTTTAATGCTTTAGTAATTAACTAAATCACTTTTCAATGTGGAAAAGTGATAAATAGTGTATAACTATGTTGAAAGTGATAAATAGGCTGTTTCTGTTGCTCATATCACTTTTGAGGCTTCTGAAACTTGAAACCGATGCCCTCATTCTTGAGACTTGCAATTCTGGTTCTTGCTTTCTCCTCACTAAATGCCACTGTGTTCTTTATATCAAGTATCAACCAATTTTCCAAAGTATCAATGGAAAGCTTTCTTATCAGTGGGTTGAGGCCACTCACCCATCAATATTGAGATAATTGATCTATTCTGAAATTTCAACCACGAGAGTTTTTTGTAACCCCTCTTTTCATGTATTTTTTTCTATTTCTAGTTAGGCCTTCCTCTTGTATACTTGCAAGCATGGGATGCTACCTTTGTTTTTATTAATAAAGTCTTCAATCACGTATGGTCCATGAATTTTCTTGTGACAACTAATTGATTTATGTAGTTTATCTTACCCTTTTTGCTGTGTTTGAATTCATTACTTGGACCTTGCGATCCACACTTCACTTCTAGTCTGCAGAGGAGCGTAGGCATTAGTTTATTAATTACATAAAGTTCTTAAATGCTTATCTTATCATAAGTTATCAGAGCAGATGATTTTTGTCACTTGATTTCTTTGAGCTAGTAAGATAAGTACTCATGAAAAAAACTAGGAATTGTTAAACGGAAGAAGCACCTGACGTTGAAGATTTATGCTTTTCAGATTATTTAGTTTGGGAGTAATCAAATGATTGGCTTTTTCACCTTTTCTTTCTAAATAATTTTGCTTCAGGTTCTTATGCTCAAGTTTGCAAGCATGTATTGCATTGGAAATTTTCAAGTTACTAGAACATGTTCTTTGCATTGGAGGGATGCTGCAGGTCAAGTTACCAAAACCTGTTCTTTGCATTTAGTTATGGGAAAAAGGAACCCTCTATCAATTGTTGTGTCTACTTTCCTTTTATGCCATTAGCCTTGAAATTGGGATGAAGTGAATTTTTTTAAACCACGCCCCAGTATAATTTGTGGAGTCATGAATTGTAACTTGTAAAGTTTTGTGGTTGTGTGGTGTATGTGTATAAATTGAGTTCTTATTAGAAGTTTTTCTTGTGAAAGTTAGAGCATATTTTTACATGTTTTTTTTTAATTCATATACGCGTGAATTTGGATCTCCAAGGTTCAAATATATTTATTTAAGCCTATCTTAGACAATTTGTTATGATTATTTTTGGCTTTGAATCATTGTTTTATTTTACAATTTTTTTTTCTTGAAATCACTTAGCATTTGCCGCGAATACGACTCGTGGCAAATAATTTTCTTTTTGCTGGAAGTGATTAATTCCCATGATAAGATTTCTTCGTAAATAGTATTTCCGACAAAATACATTGTGAAAAATATATATTTTCCAGGAAAGTATTTTATTGGAAATACCAAAGGCAACTTTTTCCACAAAGATATGTCATGGGTAAATACTTTTTACCACAATCTTCTCATGGAAAATGGTTTATTATCTACCACATCATACCAGCTGAAAGCTTATTTGCCATGAAAAATAAAATTTTTAATCATCACGGTAGTTCATGGGAAAAAAAAAAGTTTTTCCCATGAACTTGTAGTTTGGTGGAAAAAGACTTTTTCCCCACCCATTATATGCCACGAGTCTTCCACGGAACAAATTGGTGGGAAAAAATTTTTTCCCACTAATGATATGCTTTTTTCCACGACAGTCACTCCTGGGAAAAACTCATATATGTTGTAGTGCGGAACAATATTCAAATATGTAGCTTATAACGAATACATAAATTATATGACAGACCCAAACCATTGAAGGTATAAAAGAACCCCCATATATATATTTATATTTATATAAGAACCCCCATATATGCCATATTGATTTGTCCTCAAACCTTCTCTTATTTATATATAGCTCTTCATCTTCAAGTAGTGCTTTAGATCTCCGGCCAACGTCTTCCGAGTTCTTTTAGTACTTCCGTACGTGGGTGCCTAAAATCCGATGTTTTCCTCATCATGTCATGTAAGAATACAAAGCCGGTGGGAGGAGTAAAACATTTGGTTACGACGTCGGAGCGTTAAAGTCAACACGTACAAAATGTAAGATTTCCTGGAAAGTCAAAACAGATTTGCTCAAAGGTACACGCATGACTGCATTATTAGTGCAATGTTTTCTGCACACGTTGAACTTGATGATAATGTTTGCTTGCCAGCTGGCATGTGATTAATATTAATTATTGTCGGGTAAGTACTAAATACGCGTGATCGTAGCTAGCTTTTAGGGTAGTGAGGGAAAAATCAGCATCACCTTCCCAAAACATGTTTAAGAAAATAAAAATGACGGAAATGTGAGCCCCGGCATTAATGACAACCAAGGCCCCACTCGTTGAAAAAAGCAATTACCTCTAATTAACTTCTAAGATTCATATGTCAAAAGACATTCAAGTTTTTTCTTTTTATCCAATTTACATTGCATGCATGCATCTCCTCGTTCGCGTATCAGCTTTTTTCTTTTTTCTTCTATCTAATAATCTCTCCATCTCTCTCTCTCAATCACGTCACTACCTACTCTTGTAATCTCGCGTGCCCAATTATTTAACAGACAAATCACATACGACATATATGTTATTTCAGCAGTGGTACATCCACCGAGCATTAAGAATAAAAATATATATGTTTTTTTAATAGTGATAAGCTGTCGGACATATTGATAGCTGACGTATTGTCTAGTATAAATTATTTTTTTTTTAATTTTTAATTTATATTTTTTTTATCATTTTAAAATATTTTTTAAAAAAATATAAAAATATGTCAATATATTTACTTCATTAACTACTAAATAAAAAAAACTTAAAATATATAAGGTGTCAAAATAATATTTTTTTCATTCATTTTTTTATATTTTTAAACATTTTTTAAAAAAAATTTATCATTAAAAAATATTTTTTTAACCATTAAATAAAAAATAATAATAATAATTTGTCCGGACCCAACTCGGTAACTCTTATCATTTTTTATGTTATTTTGTCTCTTCTTGCCTTAGAACTAATTTGTAAATAAACTAGTAATGCTGGATTCTAAAACACGCTTGATCAAGGCAATTTGGATTATTTTAATATAAATGAGTTGTATCAATCTAAAATGTTTTAAATGGATTGAATGATCATATAAAACTATTAGATTAATGCTAAACCCACCGAAGTTGGGTCCCAAAAGTGTGTCCCGAAATATTTTTTATTCTGTGGGAGACTCATGGCATATAATTCATGGAGAAAAAGTCTTTTTCTACCAAACCATAAGTTTTTGAGAAAAGCCTTCTTTTTCCCACGACATTCGTGACATTAAAATTTTTTTTCTTCGTGGCAAATAAGGTCTCATCTGGTATAATGTGGTGGAAATAACATCATTCTTCATGAAAAGAAGTTGTCACAAAAAACGTTTACCCATGACATATCTTCATGGAAAAAGTTATCTTTAGTATTTCCGATAACATACTTCATGGGAAATATATATTTTCCACAAAGTATTTCGTCGGAAATATTTATTTATGAAGAAATTTTATCGTGGGAGATAAATGCTTTCAGCAAAACAAAAAAAAAAAAAAAAAACCATTTAACACAAGTTTCATTCGCGGCAAATACTAAGAGATTTTAGAAGAAAAAAAATTGTAAACATTAACCCATGAAATTGAGCAAAAAATAATCATAACAGATAGTCTAATATAGGCTATAATTATTATATCTGAACCTTGGAGATCCAAATTCACACTTATAATAATTGAAAATTAAACATATAAAATTGTATTAACATTCAAAAAAAAAAAAAAAAACTTCTAATGAGAACCCAATTAGAGAGGAAATTATCCATACAATTTATACACATACACCACACAACCACAAAACTTTATAAGTTACAATTCATGGTTCTACAAAATCACAACCATACAATCCATTCAAGTTTTATAAGATCAACATACAATCCATTCAAAGCACTTATTTGTTTTTACAAGCTTCATCCATACTTAATACATTTAATATACACAAATTAAATGAATTAAACCAACATCATCATCATACTTTACAAACTCACTACAACCCCATCACTTAATCCCAACACTTCAAAACAATTCATCTTCATCCCAACTCCATTCTATGTACAAACATCAACACAAGTGAAGCCACTCCATTGTCCATTCCATCAATACATAACACACTTGGCTATTTAGCACCAAATTCACAAATTCCTCTACACTGTATACAAAATTCAACTAATAAAACATAAGTATGCTTGCCGCCCATGTAATTTAATCTAGCAAAATTACACTTACTTCATCCATCTAGCACTTGAGTTCAACACAAACCCATTACACAACAATATGATCCATAAGTTTACACAATAATAGCCATGGCCTGTGAGACTATTCTTTGGATAAACCCCATGCATTTGTTGATGATCATGCAGTATATCATGTCCAGAATTGGCTCTAGAATCATTAGGAATAAGTAGAGTACTTGGAATTAATACATGATGATCAAGCACTATGGCAGCAGTACTACCATGAGTAATAGGGGTTTTTTTTTTTTTCCCCTCTCCTTCCACTTCATTGGTCAGATATCATCAATTGAGCTTTTTTTATTATTATTTTTTTCTTCATGAAGCTAATTGTGTCTTATCATTGATTTATCCGCTAGCTATTAATAATTAGGAAATCTCAGCAGCTCATCATGACAATAAATGATCATGATCCCCACCTTAGCAAATTATAAAAGTTTAATTCCTTACTAATTTAATTATTTGTGTTTGTCATAGATAAATTTCACATCTACTATATCATTTATTTTCTCCTTGTCTTTACTTCAAGGTTTTTGTTGTCATGTAAAGTAATGAGATAATTGGTGTGTCGAAATTTCACAACTTAGGTGCCAATGGACTTTGAAAACATGACCTGAAAGTGGATGCAGGTGGATCACTATTCAATCACATCTCAAAAGATAAACCAAATTCATTCCCTGGATTAATGCACTTAGGAAGTTAGCTCACAAATAAAAAAACACAAAGATATTGTTCAGAGAAGCAACCCTAATCCTTTTAACTCCAAATAAAAATAGACTAGAGAAAACATAAATAAGAAAACATGGCAATCTGTCATGAAGTGAACCTCAAGCTATGCAAATCACTTGAAAATTTGCAGGTAAAGCCTCAAAGTGGGGATGAAAAATAAATGAAGAATACATCTATTGGCATTAGTTAATTGTTAATCCATCTTAACCACAAAAGACTTCATCATAATTTAGTTTTATCAAGTGGCCAACCTGCTTCTAATCCACCTCATGTGGATAGTTTATCATGGTCTTCTACTCAATTCAAAAGAAACATGAGATTCTTATAATTAAGACACAACAATCACTCACAACATAGTATTAAACAATATTAATTGCACAATGAAATAGGATAATTTTGTATATTACATTTCAAATGGAAAGAGATTGAGCATGCACCACATATCATGCTGCAAATGTTTATTCATTCCAAACATTAGACAAACAAGAGATTGTCCTTGTCTGATAGATTATGATTGTTGTAAGCTTCTAGCCACGATTTGCCAAAGAATTGAAAGGCTGCAAATTGATGCTGCAAAAAATTGTACGAGGAGTTCAGTCATCTGAAAAAATGTAGTTCATCTACGACACTATCCATTTGTTTTTTTTTTTTTTTTCTCATTTTCAGAAAATATTGCTACCAATGTTGGAATATTCTACATACAAAGACTAGTATCATGTATCATTAATCAAATACTCATAATACTAACCTATGTTATAAATCTAGTGACACAAGTATAATAATTAGGTAAGTTAACATATACTAATTAAACATAACATAGAGAATAGCAAAAATAACCCACTAAGTAAACTTAAACACCTTTAAACACTAAAGTTTATAGATTAATCATTTAATACCTTCTAAAAGCAAGTTTATAGACTAGTGTCAACATATTCAAATCTATCAAATTCTTGGACATCATTGTCCTCATATAAAGTCCAATCTATAAATCTGTCAAATTATTATGACACTTTATCCTTCATGAGTTTGGAAAACCCACCCCAATCCAGATATTCCACATTAGACCCCAATGATGTAATAATAAGTTGCAAGTTATGTAAAAAAAGAAAAATTTTGTCAACATTTGATTTAAAAAAAAAAACAAATCTAAGAAATGGTATAGTTAGACAAAATAACATTGCACAATCAATTGAACTGGGCAGACCACATGACTACAACCTCTCAACTGAATTTCATAGAATAAAAACACTGAACATTAATTCTGTACCTCAAGCTCATCTAACTCCCAATCAAATTCACAGAAAATCTGCAGGGACAAAAATAGAAGAATCAAATTACATATAATTTAGCAGCCCATCTGCTAAAGGAATTTTAATTCATTTATCGCTTAAGCCCAAAACCATTTTTAGAGTAGAGTCAAAACCCTGTGAGGTGCAATTGAGTAGTTGAAAACATTTGAAATGGTAAATTTACATAGATACAAATCTACCTAGGCCCTCAACACCACACCATACACGTCTATATACACTAAAATAATGCACTTAAGACACAAATGTAGAATTTTTACCATGCTTAAGGGATGGACAGCGAAGTAGGCATGCCGGAGGTGCTTTTACGTCCATGGGTTGCTCGTGGTGGTGTTACATCTTGCCTAGAGGTGGAGATGGTGGCTCATGCAGGCGGGGAAGGCCACTATAAACAGAAAATTGTCGGGGGTGTGCACTGGAGACCAGCGAGAGAGATCGTGTGAGGGAGAGAGATGCCGAAGCTAGGGTGGAGCGACGGTTGGTGACTGGCGGAACAATAGGGCGGTTGAGGGTGGTGATGGCCATGGCTGGAGACGGTGGAGGTGCACGGATCTACTGGGATTCGAGAGGGAAAGGGAGAGAGAGAGAGAGAGAGTCGGCAAGACGACGAGGGGCCTAGGGGGAAGAAGCACGGTGGCTCGATGGCGCGTGAAGCTGTTTGCGATGGCGCACAGTAAGGAGGAGAAGCTCGACAGCCGCAGGGAGAGAGAGAGAGAGAGAGAGAGAGAGAGAGAGAGAGAGAGAGAGAGAGAGATACGCGGGACTGTTTTGGAAGGGGGAAAGAAAGGAGTGGGGGATTTAATTTTATTATTGTTTGAAGCGGCTTTTCATCGTCGCAAATGATAATAACACAGCCACAAATACTAATAACTCAAGAATTGAAAAGGTTGGCCAATTGTGGCGAAAAAAAGATAATAATCTCGTCGCAAAAAGTAATAATCCACGAGAGGAAAATAATTCTGTTAAGATTATTTGCAGCGAGCAAATGTCGCCGTAACAAATTGAGAACCTTGTGGCAAAAACTTATATCCCACGAAAGGAACAAATTTTTTGTAAGTTTATTTGCAGCGACTTTAAATCGCCGCAAATTGTCTTTATTTCCTAGCAAAAAATTGTTTTCCCACAAAATCTTACTTGCCAACGTGATCTTGTGGCAAAAGGTTTATATTTTTTCGCACAGACCGTGTTGGTGTCATTAGCCTACTATTTTCCACGATCGTATATCATAAAAAAAAAAATTTGTGAAAAAAACCACTATTTGTTGTAATGATATAACCTCATCAAAATGCTAGAATCTTCTCAATTTGAATATTTTAATTTTACAAAATTACTTTTTAAATTATACGTGTACGTCTAAACAAAATATTAATTTCTAATTTTTTATAATTATGAAATGAATTATGAAATGACTTTATAATAATAGTATATGTACATATCCTTTTCAATTACAAAAAAATTTCACAACCACCTACTATTTATCTATATTCTATATATATATATATAAATATATTTTTTTAATTTTTTTATCAAATATTTTTTATATGAATAGTAAATGAAAAATTTAAAATAATTTAGAAGGAATAAAATAAAAAAAAAATTAAAAATATTAAAAAATTAAAAAATATTAAAAAATTTTAAAAAATATGAAGTATACAAAATAATTTCAATTATCGGTGGCTTTATATTGGTTGTCGGTCTTGACTCTTGTTTTTGTCCGAACCGTAAGAGACAAGTTACGACTGCGCCGGCTCGTGATTTTGTGCATGGCTGTCATGCACGAACCATAAATACGTTCAGAAAATAATAATATTTTGTATATATAATTTTCTATCCCAAAATCATGTCTGTCTTCATGCATGGCTAGCTATAAATATATATATATATATATATATTATATACAGTCACGAATAAAAACAAGTCAATCTTCTATATATACAACCGTATATATATATATATGCATGTCTGATGTCTATGGATTAATATTAATGTTTTTGTGCTCATTAATCATCAGCTTAAAACAAACAATTAGTAGTTGTCAAGTGATTATTATATATATGTAATTAAAATGCAATATTCAAGGAGTTTTAATTTGACAGTATTATCGTAATGCTTCATGATGCATAGGCCGCATTCCTATATATTGTACATCATACGATTGATATCTCATGCAGCACAAGAATTAATCTTACCAAGCAGGAAGGGCGGTACTGTTTATTTTCCTTTAAGTTTGTTGGGGTTTTTTTTTTTCAAAGCAGGAAGGGTTTTTTTTTTTTTTTTCTAAATAATATTACATGCATGAGTACATATCTCATGTTACCCGCATGCGCTATGTCACGTAATTCGATCATATATACGTACCTTGGGGTAGCATGGGCAGTATTAATGGTGCCAAGCTCATCTTAATATATAATTTGTTAGCTAGGAATCCACGTATATACCAAATGTCACACCGAGTGATGCCAACCATTATTGTTATCATGGCAACTAATGCCGCATTTATCTTTATCCTTATCCGATCGATCAGTACTAGTACTACTGAAAGTTGCAGAAATTTAATTTAATACACTCACATATCTTATAACAAAGACAATATATAGGAACCAACCAACAATAAATTATAAGTACCCATCATGTCATATACCTACCGAAAACAAATATATATTCCCACTGCTAGCAGCTTGTTGGTATGATCATCATATATATGATCATGCACGTTTCCCATGTAATTGTAATGATTTTAATGACCTTTTAAGTACGTATAATACACACACACACACACACACATATATATATATATATATAGTGGCTTATGATTTTTGATTAATGAGGGGTTGAGAACATGCAGCAGTAGCCACTATAACAAAAATGACTTTTAGGGATGAACTAAATCTTGTCCCAAAAAATTGATAACTTTACAAAACTGTTCGATCGGATAAATATACATTTGAACAGTATTTTCTATGACGAATTAAATCGTCTCAAAATTTTTTTTTTCGTTCGAACGAAAAAAAATCTGTTCAAATAGAAAAATCTTGGCGTAAAGTAATTTATTATGCCGGAAAAAATTCAAAACCGTTCAAACTAGTGCAATATGCCCAAATCGATCTAACTGGTTCTTTGTTGGGCTTTTTTCCCTTCTAGTGAAGGGTGGGTTTCACAAGGCTAATGCATCCTGTTTTGATAGGAATATATGATCAGAAAATTTGGCATGCAAATGGATTAGAGAGACCACAGTTTTTGAACCCGAAATTGGGGCATGCAATTGCGTATTGACGTACGGAATATTGCTAATTACTAGCTAGCTACGTATTTATTCGGTGGTTCAAGCTGAAGACAGTTTTATAATTAAGGTTGTTTGTGTGGTGCTCCCGACCCCCACGTATGGAAACTCGGGAATCGAGATGCCCGGATGATGACAATACGATCATGCATCTCAACAATAAGTACCAAGTGTATGTACATGCAATAGTGTACAACAAAAATAAAGCAGCAGATAATTCAAGTAAGTTGACTAAGTACCAGAATTGTTTAATACAAATCCACTTAAAACAAAGCGTTTAAATAGTAATACAATTATCCCATAAAACATAATAATTCCAAAAAAAATACATAATTTAACAAACGGGGAAACAAATCCCAAACATGAGCAAGTGATCCCAAATCACTCATCCGACAGAGCCACAACCTCATGGTCAATATCAGCATCATCTACATCAAAATTTGCCATACCATAAAATAGTGCCGCAGGTAAGTAATAATCCAAACAACCTCCAAGATAAAAGTGCATTAATGCAACTAACAATTATGCATGCATATGACGAAATATGCACAAGACCCAAAACATAATTTTTCCTGAAAATAATTATTTCCCTAAAAATGATTATTTTCTAACGTACGCCAAAATCCCATTTTAGCCCATAACATTCCATTAAAACATTTTCCACCATTTTTCCAAAAAATGGATTACACAAAAACCTTTTATCCAAAACCCACCATTTTTCCAGAAAATGGCCCAAATATCCATTATAAAAAACCCACCATTTTTCTAGAAAATGACCCAAATATCCATTATAAAAAACCCGCCATTTCTCCAGAAAACGGCCCATTATCCAATTTTACCGTATGCACCATGATCTCCTCTAAGGACCATCCGCATACCCTAGCTCCCTTCGTCACACCACGAGTAATTACCGTGCAAGTGACTTTGTAACGAGCGATACCCACTTCCGCACCCAGTGTGTTCTTGGCCAAGTATCCTCTAACCCCTGCCAACAAGAGGGGCCACGGAGTTAACACGAAAGCATTATCATCCCGTCTGATCCTGTTGTTGCCTAGTGACAATCCAGGGGATGTCACTCAATATATTCCGTTTCTTAGTAACTAAAGGAACTCCACCGAGATAATGCCCATTCTCAGGTTGGGGTCATGATACACACGCACCCAAAATTCTTTCTCATGGAAAAATTTAATTTTCAAATATACACATGAACATGTATACAATTATGCGAAAACCTAATTTTCATTTACAAAAATAAACATGCGTGCAATTATGCAATGTATAAGACACGCCACAAATATCCAACAACCAGCAAATCCTTGCATAATCCAAACACACAACTTCATCCTCCAATCCAACTGACCTCTTACTCCTTGGACTCAGTTCGACACAACCAACCAAATCACAGTAAATATGAGTTAGTGCAAAAATATATTTAAATCTCAAAAGTTATTTGAAAAAATACTTAGAGCGCTATAATATAATTTTTGAAGGATCACGGAGGTGTTAGAAGTGGCGGCACAGCCACGCAACAATACAAAATGGACAAGGGTCGTGGGTCTTAAAAACCCAACTTTTAAATAGAGACAAACGAAAACTTGTGATTACTAGGAAATGGCTTAGGAAAGTTGGTGAGGCTAGTAGTAGTGGTCATTGGCCGTGGGTGGCGGCATCGGCTTTACCAGTGGCAAATCGGGGCTGAGGATGGGTGGGTTAGGTAGTTGGGAAGTCGCCAGTGATGTGGTGAAAAGCTGGAGGCACGACGGTGGCGTTGGAACGAAAGAGGGTTACAGCTTGAAGCCGTGCGTGGAGGTTAACGGCGGCAAGGGAGGAGCTAAAAATGGAGGGGTGAGGTCGCTAGCCGGTGGGGAAGAGAACGGAAGGAACGATGTCACACACGGATAGTGCACGGTGGCGCTATGGGAGGAAGAAGAAATGGACGGGGGAGCAAAGAGAGGGTTGTTGCGTGCGGGAGGAAATAAAAAGGGAAAAATAAGAGAAGAAGGAAAAGAAAAAAGGATGAGGAAGAAATGAAGTCCAATCCTCACAACTTGGGTCACAAAATGATCTAACGAAAATTATTTCAAAAAAACAATTTAAATAAAACTAATTTAAACACAGTAACTAGATAAATAAAATAATAACAAAAATCGAACAACACAATAATTTTAAAGTCCACAAATAAACTAATTTAAATTAAAGATTATTTTAAATAATGAACAATAATTAATAATAATAAAACATATTGAATTAAATTTCACAATTAAAAGTCATAAAATAATACCACGTAAATTATCTAAAATTTAAAATAAAAAAGTTTATAATTTTAAAAAATATAATAATTTTTTAATAAAAATACAAGTAAATACGGGATATCACAGTTTGAACGAATCGGGTAGGATGTTTGAGCCAAAATATATATATATTAAGGTTATATTTTGGGGCAAAAATGAGAAATCTCATCTCTATCTCAGATAGTTCATCTCATCATTATATCTTTTTCAAATTTTCATATAAAATATAATAAACAATTCAACTTTTTCAAATTCTAATTCAACTTTTTAAATTTTCAAAACAATAATAATATTAAAAAATAATATTTTAAACTTTTATTTTAATACTATTTATAAAATTTTTAAAAATTTTCATCTTATCTCAACATCCAAACCTAATCTAAGTAAGAACTCCTGATCAGTAAGTCTTTATCATGTCTATATTTTATCAGAGAACTTGACTTCGTACGTTGGCTTTTTTTAACAGATCGAACGCGTGACGAATTAATATTTATAATTTCTGTCTATAAATTAATTATTTGAATTATCGCAAAAGCACCGATAGTAATAGTTAGACACATCATGTGCTTGACAAGCCATGACATGGGCGCCACCCACGTTTATAAAAATAAAATAAAAAACAATGCAAAAACCATGTTTGAAAAAAAAAAATACATGACAAATTAATATCATATGCTAGACACATAATGTGCTTGACTAGCCATGACATGATCGTTTCGTTTGTTTTTAGAAAACATCTCATTTCATCTCATTATTATAATTTTTTAAAATTTTTATACAAAATAAAATAAATAATTCAACTTTTTTAAATCTTAAAATAAAAATAATATTAAAAATAGATATTCTAATAATATTTTATTTTATTTTATTTTTAATTTTAATCTCAACTCATCTCATCTTGTTTGTAAAAACAAACGAAGAATCTCTTATAATGATGGTATATACTTTTTGAAAGGTAGCTAGCTTGCTTTATTGTGAGTTCTTTCGTTCTTGTTAGTTCTTTCAAGAAGGGTGGATTGCTCAATTCATACGAGGAGATCGGTAAATTAGTTTTTCACATGTATTTGGCATTCGATCCTTCCAAGCTTTTCACATTTATGTTTTAAAGTTAATGAGACATTAATTAATGTTCCCCTAATGACCAGTTGGATATGGCGATATGCAATGAATTAATAAAAAAAAAAAAAAAAAAAAAAAAAAAAAAAAAAAAAAAAAANGGGTTTTTGTTTTTGGATGGGTTGCTGCTTTGTACGGCAAAAAAGGTCCACCACTACAGCTTTATTGTAAGTTTCTGCTATATTAATCTCATGCTTGAAATTCAGGCGTCGATGGATCACGAGCTTATTGTCACGGCTAGCTTTAACTCATGAATTACTATAGAAAATGCATCAGTTCAATATCAAACCTAAATAAATTTCGAGAAAAATATCATGTATGCATGTAGGTACATTAAAAGTTGTCTCTGTTTTCACAACTTTAGTAGAGTATTCTCTTCCAGAAATGTTCATATGGCAGAGAGCTTGAAGAAGAAATTACTGCGTGTAATTTGTGTGTGTTTTGTGGTTGCAGCTGAAGGAGACGAATTTTACAAGGCTGTGTACAACAAAGAGCATGTTCACTGTAAATGGCCAATGGCCTGGCCCGACCATTCATGTTCGCAAAGGCGATACGGCATTCGTAAATGTTCAAAACGACGGAAATTATGGGGTCACTATTCACTGGTAATCTCTCTATCTCAGTATTCTTTTTCTCCAAAAAAGCTTCTCCAGCTGGCTTGCTCGCTGGCAGGTGAGAAACTTTGGCTTAGATGGTTGCCGGTAAATTAATGACACGAGATATCGTATTAATCCAAGTACGCATACATGGGCCATGCATCGCATGCTGCGGGATGATGTCCGTAATTTCACTTTATTTTATATTATTTTATTTTGACTTTGCTTCTCCTTAATTAGGAACTTCATTAATTATACACATTACATGACCGACGAAACCGTCACAATAGTTAAGAAACCAGTCACAAAAATGTTTTAGTAACGGTCTAAGACCGTCACCAGAACCGTTACCAAAAGGCATCACAAAAAGTATTTTGTAACGGTTTATTGTACAACCATCACTAATTTTTTTTTTTTTTTTTGTGATGGTTGGAAGTCTTTCTTGAGATACAACGTTCAAATATGAAGAGATTTTGTGATAGTCAAATTCCATCACAGAAAATAACATTTGAATGTTTACCCAACCGATAAGCATTCGAACAACAATATCTAACATTCGATATTTTTCATTCGCACATTTTAATTTTGCATTCGCACGCTATTGGACAATTGAAATATTTAACGTTTGAATGGTTAATCAGTACATTCGAACGTATCTTTTTTAATTATTCAAACATTAAGAAATATTCGTTTGATCGTAATAGAATAAGCTTGAACGTTTGTGGAGTGTATACGTTCGAACGTTATACCTTACGTTAGAATGTATTTATGGCACTTCTGTATAATTATGTTCGAACATTCAAGGCAAAACTGATAATTTGTGTTTTTAATATATAGGCATGGAGTGAAGCAACCAAGGAATCCATGGTCGGATGGTCCTGAAAACATCACACAGTGCCCTATTCAACCAGGAAAGAACTTCACATATGAGGTTATATTTTCAGACGAAGAAGGAACCCTTTGGTGGCATGCCCACAGTGATTGGTCCCGGGCAACAATCCACGGTGCCATTGTCATCTTACCTGAAAACGGAACCACATATTCATTTCCCAAGCCCTATGCAGAACAAGTGCTTATACTTGGTACAAGTTATAAATTAATTAATAGTTAAAGAACATTTAATATATTTTCATACGGATCAGCATTTTTCCAATATCATCAATACCCCATTGTAAGGGTTCCAAGTTTAGCGTCTAAATAATTGATCTACTTCCTCGTTATATATTGTGCTGCAGCGGAATGGTTCAATGGCGATGTCAAGGAACTAATTGATAATGCTACAGCAACAGGTGCTGATCCAGACCCATCAGATGCCTACGCTATCAATGGTCAACCAGGATTTCCAAATAATTGCTCTAATGGTACGAACTTTACGAGACAAAACTGCCCAAAATTCTCTGCAGCTTGCTTTTTATTTATTGGCAAAGCGGAACTTGAGAATATTTCAGTTATTAATTTAGGGTCTAATATATATCGATCGATCATATTTCACGTTGCACAGAAACAACATCTCGTCTCTCAGTCCAATACGGGGAGACATATCTTCTTCGTGTTGTTCATGCTGGGATGAATGAAGAAATGTTCTTTGGAATAGCAAAACACAACCTCACTGTTGTTGCCCAAGATGCCGCATACATAAAGCCCATAACCACAGATTACATCATGATAACCCCAGGACAAACAATGGACATCTTGCTCATAGCAGACCAAGACCCCAGCTACTATTACATAGCTGCAACTCCTTTCTTTGATTCTAATGCTCCATATGATAGTTCCAACACTTCGGCGATTCTCCAGTATGCGGGAAATTATACTCCTCCATCCTCTCCTCCCTATCCTTCCCTTCCTAATACCACTGACAAGGATGCTGCAGACAACTTCACAACTCGTATAAAGGCCTTGGCAAGTAGTGAACACCCCATCAATGTCCCGACAGAAATCGACACGCAAATTTTCATTACAGTTTCTGTAAACCAGATACTTTGCCCGAATGGATCATGTGGGGGTCCAAATGGTAATAGGCTGTCTGCAAGCTTAAACAACATCAGTTTCCTGACTCCAACGATTGACATACTGCAAGCGTATTACAAGTAAAATCGTCACTCTGTCCTTTTATTTTATTTTGTTATATATATTGTTTGGAATAGGAAAATCTTTTAAATTAACTCGACTTTTTGTGATTGATAGTAATACATCAACCATATAATAAATAGAGTTTTAAGAATCTTAAATTGAACTTCTGTCATGCGACACACCAATTTATAAAAGTTTATAGAGTAAAACTTGTATGCATAGCATTTCTCAAATAGAATGACCAAACATTTAAAACATAAGTTTATACATGCATGCAGGAACATATCTGACGTGTTCACCAAGGATTTCCCCAATCAGCCAATCTATGTTTTTAACTACACGGGAGATGTGGGAAACAACACATTATATCCGAGTCAAGGGACAAATGTTACAATAATAGATTATGGGGCAGCTGTGGAAATAGTGTTCCAAGGGACTAATGTTGGGAATGCAGAGAATCATCCAATGCATCTCCATGGTTTTAGTTTCTATTTGGTAGGGACGGGCTATGGCAATTTCAACGAGACCACTTCCCCCGAAACATACAATTTAGAGGATCCACCGGAAGTTAACACCATTGGCGTTCCTAAGAATGGATGGGCTACAATTAGATTCATTGCCAATAATCCTGGTACGACCTCTCTAGCTTTAGATCTCTTACTTTTTTATTTTCTTTCAACAATGGATGCAATTAATTATTTCCTTGATCACTTTTTTAGATACAATACAATTATATATATATATAGCCATTAGTTATGACATATATGAGGATGCTTTTGATCAGGGGTTTGGTTTATGCACTGTCATTTGGAACGGCATGCTTCTTGGGGTATGGCCACTGTTCTCATTGTGAAGAATGGACCAACGAATGATACAAGTGTCCTCCCAGTACTTCCAGATAATTTGCCTATCTGTTCTTAATTTTTCAAGAAATGTGTGCTTCAAGCTCTACGGAATCAATTCATGGAATGAATGCATGGGATAGATTTGTAGATGTCGAAATTTTAATGTGTGTAAAATAATTTGATTCCAATCAAAGGACATTTCAAGTTAAGGTGTGATGTAGCTTCAATTGTCTTCAATAAGATGTGAATTGTTATTGACATATAATTGCGTTTCTAATGGCATAACCTTTTCATCCTCAAAAGTCATACCTAGTAAAAAATAAAAAGGTACCTAAAGATCATCTCAAACGAACTTAATTTACTATGAAACCAAATATGGTTGTGACGCGGGACATAATAAGGATGATTATCGTAATGGCTAGTAAATCAACAAAACTAAGGATTGAGATTTTAGAAAAGTAAAATTAGAAGTTAATAAATTTCGCCCACAAACCGGGCTAAATAGCTACAAAGTTCTAAATTATGAAGATTTTCTCAACAAGGGAAAATCCATATTATTGCATAAAGATTAACTACGCAAGTAAATAGGAATCCTACAAAAGATTTGGGCAAAATTGAAATCATAATCACTTCTAAAACTTGAAACAAAATATTTTCTAAGGAGACAAAAGTGAACGTAAATAGGAGATTTGGGAAAATAATATTTGATATTGCCCTAATCCAAGGAAGATTAAGCTTTTTTTGTGATATTTGCATAGATTCACCTTCTTAAGGTAGTTTAGTGTAATAACCGTAAAATCTGGATCTGGATACCCTGTCTCAGTTTGGGTGTGCATCATTCTCACCAAGTTGGAGATAATTCACCCTCAAATTCTAAATTTTTTGCCTTGGTCTTTTGAATGTTCAACTAAACTTATCTTTCTTTTCTTTTGTAGTCCTATCCCAAAGATCATGGCAAAACTAAAAATGATTTGACCCACTCAAAATAAAATAATATTGAGCATCTCATATCTCATACTTCAAAATCAAGTTTATTTCTCACATCTCAAATCCAAAAACAATATTTTGTATAGGAGAATTTGAAAAACAAAATCCTGAAGTCCAAGAAAATTAACATAATTAATTGTGTCCATAGTTATTTCAATTTCAAACTTCAAAACTTCTTCACCATTTTATTATTCAAAGTTTTCTATGTTCCCAATAAAAATAGTTACCTCCCCCACTAGATCATATTCTTCATTGGGATAGGTATCGTAGAAAGGTGTAGATTTCCTATAACATGCAGGCCTAGCACCAGGCCCAAGCCAAACACAAGCTTTATAAATTTTTTTTTAGGTTAATAAGTATGTGAAGCCTACTTGAGATTTAACAAGTAATTTTGGAATAGGCTACATGCTCAGTATTTATTTGGCGGAATATGGATTTTGTTTTATTGGGATTGATAATTAGGTTAAAATCATTTGATATTTTAATTTTTATGGACCAAATGGAATATATTTATTTGGTAATTGGCCCGTAACATTTATAGGACGAGTTGGGTTATTTTAGAATTTGAGAAGAGGCCCATTGGACTCTAGTTAATCCACATATTTGGACTCCACCTCACTAAAAAAAACATGCATTTTCAAACTTGGGCTTCACATGAATGATAGAAACATGGGTTTGCAGAGGGGGAGAAGGAATCTGGGAGGGGGTGCGGCACAAGGGAGAAAGAGGGAGGAAGAGGAAAGTTTTTTTAGGGTTTTCTCGCCCTTACACAAAATGGTGTCATTTTAGTGGGGAGGGCTGGGCTTTTCTCATCAACATATGGGCTCACACATAGGTTGGGCACTAATCTTGCCTCCACTCACACTGCCCCGTTTGGATTTAGAGATTTTAGATAAGTTGAATAAAATATTATTAAAATATTATTTTTAATATTATTATTATTTTGAGATTTGAAAAAGTTGAATTGTTTATTAGATTTTATGTGAAAACTTGAAAAAATTCTAATGATGAGATGAGATGAGTTAAGATGATTTTAGGTGAGTTTCGAATCCAACTCGTCCTATATGGGTTATTATATACACGTTTCTGTCATCCATTCCCTTGCTGTCGCCGCCACCATCTACATCTCACTGCATCTCGTCGTCGATAACCCCTCTCTCCTTATATCTTGGTCTTTTTCTCCTTTCCTCCTATTTCTCTCCCTTTCTCGCACTATATTCACTCTGTGTTGCTGCCGTTCCCATAGCTATTGTCGATAACCTCGGAGGAGCACCACACCGAGCCACTCAGATTTATTGTTTCTCCTCTCAATCTCCTCCACTATGCCTAAGATGTGATACCCCGTACTTTAGTGTATTTTAACAGAATGATTATTTTAATTAATTTAAATGTTGGTTTTCTGGTTTTTTAAATTTATTGGATTTCTCCTTGGTTTATTTTTATGATTTTTTAAGTTGTGAAATTTATTTTGATATGCTTTTTTAATATTAATTATTGTTTTGCATTTAAATTGCTATTTAATTTAAATTAGTTTATTTGTGGGTTTTAAAATTATTGTGTTATTGGATGTTTTTTATTTTTTTATTTAAGCTATTCACTGCGTTGGAATTATTTTATTTTTTTCGTTGGATCAATTTTATGACCCAAGTTGTGAGGACTGGACCTCATTTCTTTCCCTCATCTTTTCTTTTTCCCTCATTTTCTTTTCCTTCTTCTCTTCTTTTTCCCTTGTTTTTTTTTACCTCCTGCGCACGACAGCCCCCCTCCTCTCCCTCCCTTTCGTTTCCTTTGTCCACCCCTAGCCCCGTCGTGCGCCATCCGTTGCCGTCACCGCCTTTCCCATTCTCTTCCCCTCTGGCTGACGACCTCACTCCTCCATTTTCAACTCCTCTCTCACCACTGTTAGTCCCAACACACGGCTTCAAGTCACGGCCTTCTTTGCATTCAAGCGTCGTCGTCTCGCCATCATTGGCCACCAGCTTTTCACCACATGACCGGCAGCCTCCCAGCTACCTAACCCACCCATCCTTAACCTAGATCCGCCACCGGTGAAGCTTATCCATCAACATTTTCGATTTGGATATTTTGGTCTTCAACTGCCGCCACCCATAGCCAACCACCACCACCAGTAGCTTCACCAACACCCCTAAGCCATTCTCTAACCATCCCTAATCTTCATTTATCCCCATTGAAAATCTAGCATTTTGAGACCCACGACCATAGTCCAAAATACACTATTTCGTTGTTGTGCTGCCACTTCTAGCATCTCCGCGATCTTTCACTAACTCATATTTATTGTGAATTGGTTGGTTGTGTCGTATTGAGTCCGAAGAGCAAGAGGGTTGGTTGGATTGGAAGATAAAGTTGTTGTGTATTTAGATTATGTAGAGTTTTGTTGGCTGTTGGATATTTTTGTCGTTTATTGTACATTGCATATTTTCATGCATGTTCATGTTTGTAAATGAAAACTAAATTTTTGCATTATTGCATTCATGTTCATGTGTATATTTGAAAACTGGGTTTTCATGTGAGAGATGGTTTTTGAGTGCGCGTGTATCATGACCCCAAGCCGAGATGGAGTATTATTTCGGTAGGGCTCATTTGGTCACTCGAGAGTGGAATATACTGAGTGACGTACTCTGAGTTGTTGTTGGGTGACAACGGGATCGAATGGGATGGTAATGCTCTCATGCCGACTTTGTGGCCCCTCTTGTTGACAGGGGTTAGAAGATGCTTGGCCACGAACGCATTGGGCGCGGAACTGGCATCGCTCGTTACGAAGCCACTCGCACGGTCATTACCCGTGGTATTTCGTTCTTGTTAGTTCTTTCAAGAAGGGTGGATTGCTCAATTCATAAGGGGAGGTCGGTAAATTAGTTTTTTACATGTATTTGGCATTCGATCCTTCCAAGCTTTTCACATTTATGTTTTAAAGTTAATGAGACATTAATTAATGTTCCCCTAATTTAATGACCAGTTGGATATGGCGATATGCAATGAATTTGCAAAAAAAAAAAAAAATTGAAAATAAAAAAAAAAAAAAATTGAAAATAAAAAAAAAAAAAAAAAAGAAGAAGAAGAAGAAGAAAAAGCTGGATATGCAATGACCAATTAACCCTCGATCGTACTTTTCTATATAAATAGATCTTAAATGCCAGCCGAAAGTCACAGAAGAATTTACGGGATCGAGTACTGAATTATACAGGGTGTATTTCCTAGTGTCTGGTGAGGGGATCAGTTGCAGATATGAAACTAAACAGGATAGGCTTGCTCTTTGGGTTTTTAAGGTTTTTGTTTTTGGATGGGCTGCTGCATTTTACGGCCAAAAAGGTCCACCACTACAGCTTTATTGTAAGTTTCTGCTCTATTTATCTCATGCTTGTAATTCAGGCGTCGATGGAACACGATCTTATTGTCACGGCTAGCTTTAACTCATGAATTAATATAGAAAATGCATCAGTTCAATATCAAACCTAGTCTACTTTAGTAGAGTATTCTCCTCCAGAAATGTAACATGTTCATATGGAAGAGAGCTTGATGAACAAACTGCGTGATTTTGTGCGTGTGTTTTGTGGTTGCATGCAGCTGAAGGAGACGAATTTTACAAGGCTGTGTACAACAAAGAGCATGTTCACTGTAAATGGCCAATGGCCTGGCCCGACCATTCATGTTCGCAGAGGCGATACGGCATTCGTAAATGTTCAAAACGACGGAATTATGGGGTCACTATTCACTGGTAATCTCTGATCTATCTCTCTCCCTCTCTCCGAGGCAGGACGAGAAAATACGAAACTATTGTTTTTTCCCAAAAAAGCATCTCCAGCTGGCTCGCTAGCTGTAGACTAGTTAAGTTTCGCGTAAAGGAATGGAAAAGTATTCTTTTTTCAGTCTCATGTAATTCTAAGTTCTAGCTATTAAAATAGATGGAAATTAGTAGGTGTTGTGGCATAATCTAGACCCTGATCAGTCATAAATTACGAAGATCCCTAGTTTAAGATTTTTAAAATTTATAAATTAGGATTTGATATATATCGTTTTTGCATGGGAGTAATTAGGATTTGTTATATATATATATATTCATAGAAAATAAAAATAAAAATAAAGTTCAAATTAATCATGCAATAATGATGGAAAGCAGCTCGGAGCACACTACAAGAAAAACGAGTTTTTGTGGCCATTTAATTGCAACGAAAATTTTTTTTGAAACCAAAACAGATTTATTTTGACTGTAAATAATCATTTCGTTAGAATTAATTGACTGTAAATAAGCAGTTTTCTTGTAGTGGCAACCACGCGCCTGAATTAATAATTTATACCTTTCTTGGATTCAAAACAAATTAGCAGGCGAGAAACTTCGGCTTAATCCAACATACGCATACATGGGCCAATCAGTAGTCTTTGTAGGAAACTGATACTTTGTCCTTTTATATATATAGGCATGGAGTGAAGCAACCAAGGAATCCATGGTCAGACGGTCTGAGAATATCACACAGTGCCCTATTCAACCAGGAAAAAACTTCACATATGAAGTTATATTTTCAGACGAAGAAGGAACACTTTGGTGGCATGCCCACAGCGATTGGTCCCGGGCCACCATCGACGGTGCCATTGTCATCTTACCTGAGAAAGGAACCTTTAGTTATCCACAGTGGTAGATCATTACAATTTTTTCAAATTCCTGTATAAAATAAAGTAAATAATTTAATTTTTTCAAATATCAAAATAAAATATTATTAAAAAAATTATATTCTAACAATATTTTATACAACTTTCAACTTTATCTCATCTCTTCTCATTTAATATATTTCGAACATTTAATATATACTCACATATATCAGCGTTTTCCCCATATGATCAATTTCCCATTGCAAAAATTCCAAGTTTAGCATCTAACTAATTGATCGAATTCCTTGTTATTATACTTCAGCGGAATGGTTCAATGGAGATGTCAAGGAACAAGGAATTAATTGATAATGCTACTGCAACAGGAGCTGATCCACACATATCATATGCCTACGCTATCAATGGTCAACCAGGATTTCCAAATAATTGCTCTAAAGGTACGAATTTTAGGAGCCAAAAGTACTGTGAAAAATTGTCAGCGTGCTTTTTATTTATTGGCAAAGCAGAACTAGAGAATATTTCAACTATTAATTTAGCATCAAATTATATATATCATATTTCACGTTGCACAGAAACAACATATCGTTAAAGTAACTAAAACATGAGCTTTTTTTTCCTCTCTGAGCCGTGAGGTCTGAGTAGAGGGTTTTCTCTGCCTAAGTGCAGTTTTGGTTACGTTGGGTTTTGTTTTTTCGTGGAGGTGATTACTGGTTAGTGCGGTCCCTGGTGTAGAGGCAGCATGGCAGATGATATTGAAGGATTATATCAAAGATTATCTTTGACAGAACAAGAGGAGGAAGAAGTAGTGGTTGAATCTAGTGACTTGGAAGATCTTTCTCTGTGCAACGGGAAGGGTTTGTTTCTGTCTCTATTTTCGGAAAAACATTTCAATCGAGAAGCTTTTAAGGTGACTATGAAGCGAGCATGGCGTCCAGTTCAGGGAGTGTGTTTTCATGATCTCAATGCTAATCTGTTCTTGGCAGTTTTTGAGGATATACGTGATAAAGAGAGGGTGCTGAGGGAGGGCCCTTGGTCTTTTGATAAGCATTTAGTGTTGATGCAGGAAGTGGATGGGAGTAAGCAGGTACACCAGATAAAGATTCAGGCTGCTTCATTCTGGGTAAGGATTCATGATCTTCCATTGAGGGCTCGTAATGCATGTGTGGGGAACCGTATTGGACAAAAAATAGGGATGGTGGAGGAAGTGGATCTGGAAACAAGGGAGGTCGCTTGGGGGGATTTTTTACGAGTAAGGATCAAAATTGATGTCCTGAAACCTTTGCTCAGGGGTACAAAGTTCTCAATGGGGAATGGTGATTCCTGTTGGGTCCGCTTTTCTTATGAAAGACTACCTAACTTCTGTTACTGGTGTGGTTGTTTGGGACATGGGGATAAGGATTGCCGATTGAGAAAGCATGCAGATCCGGTTGACAAAGCGGACTCCTTTCCTTATGGAGTATGGCTCAGGGCGTCTAGCTATGGTGATCTATTTCGGGATGGTCGTTCATGGGAGAGACGAGAGAATCAGCAATCAGGACACCGGAAAAATCCTTCGGAGGGCCGTGTCCGGGGGCTGGAGGAGGCTGAAAAGTTTGGTGGAACGTCCCCTGTTGTTTCGGCAAAACATACGGGGATAGCTATCAATGAGGCCGGCAGTTTTGCAACATCTACGAATCGTGGGTTGGAGGAACCAATGGATGGTGGTGAGAAATCAGGAAAGTTTGTTGAAGGCAGCGAGATATCAGGGGCCATTGGAGAGGAGATCCCTATTACTGGGGAAGCCGTTAAACCAGCGGGACTTAATGTTTCAACTGAAGGTTTTCCTAAGTATGTCGATGGGCCAGATCAGGATGGTTATAAGGAGGATATGGGCCCTTATGGGTCAGTTCGGAATCGAGTTTCCAATGGATGCCCCGATGGGCTCAATAGCAAAAAGTGGAAACGCTTGTCGTTTCTTTATTCACCTATCCTTTCTGAAAATGAGAAAAACTCGACTGGTGCGTCTCAAGTGCCTTCTCTTTCAAAAAAAAGGAAAGTTTTGATCAGGGACGATGAAGAAGCAGCGAGGTCTACAAAGCGGGCATGTTCAGAGGATGGATTGGGTACGGAGCGATTTCAGTGTGCAAATACCAGATCGGCGGTGGCTGTTGAGCAGCGCCGCCGTACCAAATGAAGCTCCTAAGCTGGAATGTCTGTGGGCTTGGGAACCCACGGGGCATTCAAACCCTCTGCAGTTTGGTCAAGAGGGAAGCTTCTGATGTCCTGTTTTTGCAGGAAACGCGTTTGAAAGCTTATGAATTCGAGGTATGTAAATTCAAGTTAGGTTTTTCAAATTGTTTGGTGGTGGATTGTAGAGGTCGGAAGGGGGGTCTTGCTATGCTGTGGGGTAGGGACGTTAATTTGTCCATTCTTTCTTACTCTCAATGCCACGTTGATACACTGATCGAAGAGGATTCGGGGAATGGGGCTTGGTATTTTACTGGGATATATGGGTTTCCTGAAGTGGCCCAACGGTATAAAACCTGGGATTTATTACGATCTTTTGGCAGGAATAATAGTGAAGCTTGGTTAGTTATTGGGGATTTTAACGAAATCCTACATCATCATGAAAAATGGGGTGGAAGACCTCGACCACATAGGCAAATTTCGGCTTTGAGGGATATGGGGTTTAGGGGGACAAAATTTACATGGAGAAATAGGGGGGGTCTCACAGTGTTAGTGAGAGATTGGATAGGGCTCTGGAGTCTAGTTCTTAGGGGAATAAGTTCTTGAATGCTTCTGTAAATCATGGGGTTGAAGCTTATTCTGATCATATTCCTATTTGGGTAAATACTGAAGGGGAAGGGGGTGTCGTTAGGGGTAGAAGGCAGTTCAGGTTTGAGGAGATGTGGATAGGTGAGAAGGCTTGTGCTGATATTATCAGGTCTACATGGAGGAGAGGGAATGAGGGGATTAGTATGCCTGGGTTAATGGATAAGATAAAGGATTGTGGAAGTCAATTAAATAGGTGGAATAAAGATTGTTTTGGTAATGTTCAGAAGCAATTACTTTTGGCAAGACAAAATATGGAATGGTTGCATGCTTCAGATCCGGTGGGTGAACAAAGGGAAGATCATGAGAGGGCTAGAGAGGAAGTGCAGAAATGGATGGAAAGGGATGAGGTGATGTGGAGGCAAAGGTCTAAGGCTTTGTGGCTCAAAGATGGGGACAAAAATTCCCGTTATTTTCACATGAAGGCAACCCAGAGGAGGAGGAAAAATAGACTCATAAAAATTCAGAATGATGAAGGGGTATGGCAGTATGGTGAGCAGAGGGATAGAGTTCTGTTGCAGTATTTTGAAAATCTCTTTTTAAGTTCCAACCCCAGTGGAGATGATGCTTTTCTTGAGGTTCTCGCTGGTAGAGTGACTCCAGTTATGAATGAGGGGTTAAGTGAGGAGTATACTGCAGCTGAAGTTCATAGGGCTCTGGCTGAAATGAATCCATCCAAAGCTCCTGGTCCGGATGGGATGTCTCCAGCTTTTTTCCAAAAATATTGGCACGTGGTCGGTCCTTCTATTACTGAAGCAGTTTTACAAGCTCTGAATTCAGGTGTTTTTCCTCAATCTCTTAATCATACATTTATTACTCTCATTCCAAAGAAGAAAAATCATGCTGTGGTTTCTGATTATAGGCCTATTAGTCTCTGTAATGTGGTATACAAATTGATCTCCAAAGTTATTTCTAATAGGCTGAAATCTGTTTTGCCTAGTATTATTGGGGAAAGTCAAAGTGCTTTTGTGCCGGGGCGTTTGATTACTGATAATGTACTAATTGCTTATGAGTTAGTACATTTTTTAAAGCATAAAAAAAAGGGGAAAAAAGGTTTTATGTCTCTGAAACTGGATATGAGTAAGGCCTACGATCGAGTTGAATGGAGTTTTATTCAAAAAGTGATGGAAGTGATGGGTTTTAGGCCAGATTTTATTGTCTTGGTGATGTATTGTATTAAATCGGTCTCTTTTTCTGTTTTGGTTAATGGGGAGCCAAAGGGACCAATCGTTCCTAGTAGGGGGTTGAGACAAGGGGACCCGTTGTCTCCTTATCTCTTCCTTCTTTGTACTGAAGGTCTCTCGGCTTTATTGAATGCAGCAGGTATGAGGGGGGATATTTCTGGGATTAAAATATGTAGGGGTGCTCCAAACATTAATCACTTGCTTTTTGCGGATGATAGTATTATTTTTTGCAAGGCTGAAGTAGTGGAGAATAGGAGAGTTCAAGCGGTCTTATCTGTTTATGAGAGTGTGTCTGGGCAGAAAATTAATAAGGAAAAAACTTCCATGGTTTTTAGTAGCAATGTGGAGAGGGAGGTAAGGGAAGAGCTTCGGATGTTATGGGGAAATGGTGAAGTACAGCAGTATGAGAAATATCTTGGGTTATCTCCCATTGTTGGTAGATCAAAAACAAGGGCTTTTCAATCTATAAAGAGGAGGGTATGGCAAAAATTACAAAGTTGGAAGGAGAAATTGTTGTCTCAAGGGGGTAAGGAGATCCTTTTAAAAGCAGTTGCTTTATCCATTCCTACTTATTCTATGAGCTGTTTTCTTCTACCTACTAGTTTCTGTTTGGAATTGGAAGGTTTGATGGCAAGATTTTGGTGGGGACAAAAACAAGAGAAAAGAAGGATTCACTGGATTAGTTGGAATAATATGTGTGAAAGGAAGGGTCGAGGTGGTATGGGGTTTAAGAAGCTCAGATTTTTTAATCTTGCTTTACTGGCAAAACAAGGTTGGAGGTTGATACAAAATACTGATTCTGTGTTATACAAGATTCTTAAGGCTAGATATTTTTCAAATACAAATTTTTTGGAATCTAGCTTGGGAAATTGCCCCTCTTATACTTGGCGTGGTATTTGGGAAGCGAAGAAATGGGTGCGTGATGGGTGTAGATGGCGAATTGGAGATGGAAAGACTGCACGGTTATGGACAGATCAGTGGCTTCCAGGTTATACGAGTTTGGCTCAAGAGGTTGAAGGTCCAGTACAAGATGGAGAGGCTGTTGTGGCTTCTATCATTGATGAAGAAAGAAGGGGTTGGGATTTTCAAAAAGTTAGAACTCTCTTCAATCCAACGGTGGTGAATGCAATAAACAAAATCCTTGTTTTTCCTGAAGGAACAGCTGATAAATTAATATGGAGTCACAAGAGGAATGGACAGTTTTCTGTGAAGAGTTGTTACAGGATGATTATGGCACAGCTGGGCTCAAATCCAGCAGAGTCCTCTTCGAGGGGGAGGCAGAATAGACTATGGAAAGTTCTGTGGAGAATGAAAGTTCCAAATAAAATCAAAGTTTTTGCATGGAGGTTATGTAAGGACAGCTTACCATCGAAGGATAATTTAGTACGAAAGAAGGTGATTATAGCTGCTACTTGCAGTTTTTGCCAGCATCAAGTAGAGGACTTGGTTCATGCAGTTTTTAGTTGTCCTCAGCTTCGAGAAATTTGGGAGCAGTATTTCCCTTCTTTGATAAATCTTAGGCTTATTACAGTAACTGATTTGGTGCTACAGATTGTGGAAGGGACAGATTCTTTAAAGCTGGAGCAATTCTTTTGTTTAGCTTGGGGTTTTTGGTTTAGAAGAAATAAGTTTGAGTTTGAAAGAATTAGGCTGAGTCCGATTCAGGTCTCTAATCATTCTTTGGCTCTGCTTCATAGTTTCAAATCTGTTGCTGTTAGCTCTAGAACGCAAATGAGGAACCAGTTTAGTTGGCAGGCCCCTTCTGAAGGTGTATTGAAGTTAAACACAGATGGTGCTTTATTTCCCAATTTTCAGAAAGCCGGTATTGGGGTTATTCTAAGGGATTCAGCAGGTAAAGTGGTGATGGCAGCTTCTAAATTTGAACCTGAGATTGAAGAACCAGAAACTATTGAATTGTTGGCAGTTTTCAGAGGATTGCAGTTGAGCTCTACGATGGGAATAGCACAAATTGAAGTAGAATCCGACTGTCTGCTGCTCATCCAATCGTTACAGAAAGATGATATGTCTAATTCAATGCTTGGCAATTTGTTTTCTGAAGTTAAAAGGCTTTGTAGCTGCTTTGATTGTGTTACTTTTAAACATGTGTATAGAGAGGGTAATAGAGCAGCTCATGTGCTTGCTCGTAATGCTTGGAGAGTAGATGATCTCGAGTTATGGGGAGATTGTATTCTAGACTTTCTTTCTCAAACCTTATGGTTTGATAAATGTCTGTAATCTTTTTTATCTCAATGAAGTTGTTGGTTGTTATCAAAAAAAAAAAAAAAAGAAACAACATATCGTTTCCCAGTCCAATGCGGAAAGACATATCTTCTTCGTGTTGTTCATGCTGGGATGAATGAAGAAATGTTCTTCGGAATAGCAAAACACAGCCTCACTATCGTTGCCCGAGATGCCGCATACATAAAGCCCATAACCACCGATTACATCATGATGACCCCAGGGCAAACAATGGACATCTTGCTCACAGCAGACCAAGATCCCAGCTACTATTACATAGCTGCAACACCTTTCGTTGATGCTATTGTTCCATACGATACTTCCAACACTTCGGCGATTCTGCAGTATGCGGGAAATTATACTCCTCCATCCTCTCCTCCATATCCTTCCCTTCCTAATGCCACTGATGGGGATGCTGCAGACAACTTCACAACTCGCATAAGGGCCTTGGCAAGTAGTGAGCACCCCATCAATGTCCCTACAGAAATCGACAAGCAAATTTTCATTACAGTTTCTGTAAACGAAATATTTTGCCCTAATGAATCGTGTGGGGACCCAAATGGCAATAGGCTGTCTGCAAGCTTAAACAACATCAGTTTCCTGACTCCAACGATTGACGTCCTGCAAGCGTATTACAAGTAACATTGCCGCCCTGTCTTTTTATATTTTATTTTATTTATATATGTGTATATATATATAATTTTTGTTTGGAATAGGAAAATCTGATACATTAGCTTGAGGATTTTGTGATATAGTACAGCATCAACCATATAACAAATAGAGTTTTCAGAATTTTAATTTGAACTTTTGACATGCATGTGAGGCACCGGTTTATAAAAGCTTATAGAGTAGAACTTGTAAATATCTATATATACTAACATTACTCAAATAGAATGGCCCAACATTTAAAACATAAGTTTATCCATGCAGAAGCTTGTCGAACGTGTTCACCAAGGATTTCCCCAGTAAGCCACTCTATGCTTTTAACTACACGGGAGATGTGGGAAACAACACATTATATCCAAGCCAAGGGACAAATGTTACAATGATAGATTATGGGGCGGCAGTGGAAATAGTGTTCCAAGGGACTAATGTTCTGGCTGCAGAGAATCATCCGATGCATCTCCATGGCTTTAGTTTCTATTTGGTAGGGACTGGATATGGCAATTTCAATGAGACCACTTCTCCCAAAACATACAATTTGGAGGATCCACCGGAAGTTAACACCATTGGTGTTCCTAAGAATGGGTGGGCTACAATTAGATTTATTGCCAATAATCCTGGTACGACCTCTCTAGCTCTAGATCTCTCACTTTTTATATTTATTTCTACGATTGATGCAAATAATTATTTTCTTGACTTTTTAAGATACAATTACAATTATAGATACAACAATTAATTTTAACATATATAGGGATGCTTTTGATCAGGAGTTTGGTTTATGCACTGTCATTTGGAACGGCATGCTTCTTGGGGTATGGCCACTGTAATCATTGTGAAGAATGGACCGACGAACGATACAAGCGTCCTCCCAATATTCCCAGACAATTTGCCTATTTGTTCTTAGTTTTTCAAGAATAATGTGTGCTTCAAGAATGAGAGTTGATTTGCCTACGGAATCAATTCATGGAATGAATGCTTGGGACATGATTTTCATATCTTGAAATTTTAATTAGTGTGTAAAATAATTTGATTCCAGTCCAAAGCCATTTCAAGTTTTTTTTTTTTTCTTTTTGATAGGAAATAGATCAAGACTTTATTCATCTCAAATCAAAGAGGAAACCACATTACAATTTGGTCTAGAAACCAATTCAACAGATTCCTCAATCAGCTCTAAGGCTTTCTTAGCAAGACAGTGGGCAGAGTCATTGCCACTTCTTTTGACAAACTTAACTTGCCAACTGCTAAAACTAGACGGCATAACTCTAGTGACTTCAAGTACCATTCCCACACTATCCCACCTCTCTAGTTGGTGATTAAGACCCTGAACAACTTGAAGAGATTCTCCTTCCAAAATAACAGATGCCAAACCCAACTCTACGGCAAGTGTAGCAGCTTGGAAACCCCCTACAGCTTTAGCCATTAACAGAGGAGTCATTAGACCAGCCTTGGACACCTTTTTAGTTGCTAGTATGGCACCCTCATGATATCGAGCCACCAAACCAATGCCAACTCTGCCATTTACCTCACTCAAAGCAGCATCGCAATTTATCTTCACGATACCAGCACGTGGGGGGACCCAACTCAAGGCCTGATCTGGTATCCCTCGAGAATTGGCCTTTGATAAACCTTGGGCATTTTTAAAATCTACTAGAAACTGAGCTACCTGTTGTGCTAAGATAGTGGGATGCAAAAATGATCCTTCAAAAACCAGTTTGTTTCTCCTTTGCTAGATACTCCTAGTTGTCACAACAAATAAGTTCATATATTGTTGTTCACATTGAGCACTAAGGGCCTAAAAAATCTCCAAAATACTTCCTGCTCTCAAAAGAACTCTTATGAAAAACAGTAGGTCCTTGAGTCCACACATCTATAGCTAAAATGCAGCTCCATAAACAAGTTCACTCTTGTAGGCAAGGATTCTAAACATGCCCTCCACACAAAAACCTTAGCAGCATTAGGAATCCTTAGCTTCCAACAGCAGTCCAGTTTTTGAACTTTTGGACACCCATTGATGACTGTCCCTTGGGCAACTCATTAAGCTCTTTTTGCAAATGGTAGGCACTTTTAACAGTGAATATCCCATCCTTAGTGCCTAACCACACCAGTCTATCCCTTGCCCCAGATGAACTCACTGGTATCTTTTGAATAACAGTAGCAGCATTAGGCCCAAAAATGTCTGTAACCAACTCTCTATCCCATTGCTTCACCTCATTATTGATAAGGTCAACAACCTTGGCATTCTCATCCAAAATTTGTACTAGAGACTGCACCATATAAGTAGAAGGTTGTGGAAGCCACCTATCCTCCCAGATTTTAGTATCCTACCCATTCTCAATCCTCCACATAGAGCCTTTGACAATAAGACTACTAGCAGCAAAGATGCTTCTCCAAATAAATTATGGTCTAGCCCCCAACTTCGCTGGGAAAAAATGAGAGGAAGTGAAATATTTTACCTTTAGAATTTGAGAAGCTAAAGAGTCAGGATCTTGAAGGATTCTCCACCCTTGCTTGGCCAACAAAGCCATGTTAAAACTTTATAGATCATGAAAACCTAAACCCCATGCCTCCTTTGCCTTCTCCATCTGCCCCAAGAGGCCTAGTGGACTTTACTCTCATTATGTTGTTGTCCCCACAAAAAAATTATGCATAAGCCTATTGATTTCCCTTAACAAAACCTTGAGCAATTTAAACACCCCCATGCAATAGGTAGGAAGAGCTTGAATAACTACTATGAGGAGAATTTCCTTTCCTGCCTGAGAAAGAAGTTTTGTCTTCCAATTACTCACTCTACTCCTTACTCTATCCAGCATACCCTTGAAAGCATTATGTCTTAATCTTCCAATAAGAGCAGGTAATCCAAGGTACTTCTCATAACAAGTAGTGGATCTAGTCCCGGCAAGGCTCAATATGTACTTTTTTGTTTCTTTTCGAGTATTAGCATTGAAGAAGATAGTTGTTTTGTCTTTATTGAACTTCTGACCTAAGGCCCCTTCATAGAGATTAAGCAAATTGCTGATATTGAACCACTGCATTACATTTGCCCTACAAAATAGTAAGTTGTCATCTGCAAAAAATAAATGATTAATGTTAAGCTGACCTTTTCCCATAGGAAAGCCATGAATGTTCTTAACAGTTGTAGCAGATTGAGTAAACTGCTTAGCACTTCAGCAACCAAAATGAATAAATAAGAGATCCCTTTGTCTAATGCCTCTCGAGGGTTTAAACCTGCTTTGAGGATCAGTTTCATTAATGAGGAATGAGTAATAAACAGATGAAACACATTCCATAACCAAATTTATCCATCCCTCATTGAAACCATCTTCATCGTCACTTTTTTCAAAAAACTCCATTCTACTTTATTGTATGTCTTGCTCATATCCAACTTTATCGCCATGTAACCTTTATGCCATTTCCCTTTTGTAGACATAAAATGCATACCCTCAAAGCTACTATAACATTATCAAGGATTAACCTACCAATAACAAATCCACTTTTGCTGGGAGATATGATCTGAGGCAATATCTTCTTCAGTCTATTAGTAAGAACTTTGAAAGCCACCTTATAGAGCACATTGCAAAGGGAAATAGACCTAAAATCCACAACTGTTTTGGGGTTCTTAACTTTGGGAATTAGAACAATATAAGTATCATTAATGCAACTAATATTCCCTCATGAATTAAGCACCTCAAGCACTGCTTTAGTGACTTTGCACCCCACAATATCCCAATGAGCTTGGTAAAATTCTGCAGGAAATCCATCTGGACCAGGATAGCCTAGTGGATTCATATGGAACAAAGCCTCTTTAACTTCCTTTTCTATGAACTGCTCGAAGATCATTCTATTCATATCCTCATCCACTCTGCTCTCTACATGGCTTAGACATTCATGTACCCCAAGAGGATTCAAAGAGGTAAACAAATTCTGATAATGCAGATAGAAGGATTCTGAAATTTCAACCATATCTCTAACCTCACTTCCATCCTCCTTAATCAATCACTTAATCTCATTTGTTTTTCTCCTCTAGTTAGCAGATCAGGGGAAGAAATTCGAGTTTCTATCTCCATCTTTGAGCCAAGCATGCTTTGCCCTTTGTTTCCACCTGACATTTTCCTCTTCTAGCAGTTTATCCACTTCCTACTCCAAAGTCTTAATAGACCCAGAATTGGACCCTGTGTTCAAGTTCTGAAGCTTAGCCAGCAGCTTTAACTTGGCTTGAGTCTCCTTCCTGTTTTGTCTAAGGGTAGTCCTGCTCCAATGCAATAATGAATCCTTGTGTAACACCCCGTATTTTAGTGTATTTTTAATGAAGGATTATTTTAATTGATTTAAGGATTTGTCTCTTGTTTTAAAATTAAGGGAGTTTTATTATATTATTTTATAATATTTTAAGCTGTGAAAATTATTTATTTTATGTGTCTTCTTGATATTAATTACTGTTTTGTATTTAAAGTGATCTTTAATTTAAATTGGTTTGTTTTTGGAGTTTAAAATTAATATTGTTTTAATTAAGCATTTCACCGCATTTGAAGTATTTTATTTAGTTAGTAGTTTTAAAATCATTTTCGTTGGATCATTTTCGAGACCCCAGAGGTGAGGACTGGATCTCTCTTTTTTTCCTCCTCTTTTCTTCTTTCTTTCCTTTTTCTTTCTTTTTCTTCCTCTCCCGCGTACGCTCTCTCTCTCCCAGCCCGACCCTCTCTCTCTCCTCTCCCCCCGTGCTCTCAGTTCCTCTCCTCCCTGCACCGCCGCCGGCCACCCGTGTGCCTCACCGCCGGCTCCACTCGGTCCCCCAGCCACCGGCCAGCAACCCCCTTCATTTTCAGGCCGCCCCTTGCCGCCATTAGCCGCCGTAGACTGTGCGAAGCCGTGGGCTTCTTTTCGTTCCACCGCCGCCGTCCGGCCACCATTGGCCACCATTTCTTCACCACTTCTTCACCGGCCCAATACCAAACTTTTCCACCCAAACCCTGCCCCGATCCGTCGCCGGAGCCGCCTGTGCGAGCTTCACCTTCGATTTGGCCTTTCCGGCCTTCTACCGCCATTTCGGCCACCACCCACGGCCAAAGGCCACTACCATTAGCTTTACCACCTCCCATAGGCCCTACCCTATCGTTCCCAAGTCTTCGTTTGGCCCGGTGTGATTTTGGGTTTCACTGTGTATTTCAACCACAGTGTTTTTACACTGTGGAGTTGCTGTTTTGGCGCTTCCAGCCCCTCCGTGATCCTCCGAAAATATTTTTATAGCGCTGTAAGTATTTCCTAAACAATCTTTTGAGATTTAAATATATTTTTGCTCTAATTATTTATACTGTGATCTGGTTGGTTCCGGACTGAGTCCGAGGAGAATTTGGGGGTGGATGGATTGAGGACGGAGAAGTTATGCTTTGGTTATATTGGGTTTTGATTGGTTGTTGGTTGTGGTTATTGTGAGTTGGTACATTGCATATTGCACGCATGTTCATGTCTGTAAAATGAAAACTAGGTTTTCGTGTAATTGCATTCATGATCATGTGGTTATTTTGAAAACTGGGTTTTCATGAAGAAATAGATTTTTGGGTGCGTGTGTATCACGACCCCAAGCCGAGATGGGGTATTATCTCGGTGGAGCTCCTCTGGTCACTCGGGAGCGGAGTATACTGAGTGACGTCCCCTGGGTTGTCGCAGGGCGACAACGGGATCGGACGTTGGACGTGCCGACTCAGTGGCCCTTCTGCTAGTGGGGGTTAGAGGATGGCCTGGCCATGAACGCACCGGGTGCGGAACTGGGCATCGCTCGTAAATTAGCTAGGACGTGGGGATGGTCCATAGGGGAGACCATGGTGCATATGAATCAATTTCAAGTCTTCGTTTGACTCCGTATAAATTTGGGTTTACAGTGTATTCGACCACAGTGTTTTTACACTGTGGAGTTGCTGGTTTGGTACTTCCAGTTCCTCCGTGATCCTCCTAAAATTATTATCAAGCGCTGTAAGTATTTCTCCAAAATACTTTTAGGACTTTAATATATTTTTTTGCACTAACTTATTTTATAAACTGTGAATTAGTTATCTGGTTGTGCTGATAACTGTTTGGTTTTGATTTCATGGCATTGTGAACGCATGCGTGGGTGTGTGTGTTTTTTGAGAAAACTGTATTTAAGGCTTTTCGGGTGCGTGTGTATCACCCCCAAGCCGAGATGGGATATTATTTCGATGGAGCTCCTCTGGACACCCGGGAGCGGAATGTACTGAGTGTCGTCCCCTAGGGCTTTTGCCTGGGACTTGGACGGGATGGTAGCGCTCTCAATCCAACTCCGTGACTCCTCGGACTGGCGGGGGTCAGAGGATGCCTGGCTATGTACGCGGTGGGCGCGGAACTGGGCATCACTCATGTATCACTTGCACGGTCGTTACCCGTGGGGTGAAGATGGGAAGCCAGAGTATGTGGATGGTCCATAGGGGAGGCCATGGTGCATATGGTTAAAATTGGAATTAATGGAATTATTCCTGATTTTAGTTTTTATGCCAAATGGTGTTTTTTGGCGTGTGTGGAAAATTGTGTTTTTTCGAGAAATGTTGTTTTCTCGGGTTTTTACGCTTGGGTCATCATGTGCATGCATAGCGTTAGTTGTTTTAATATATTTATTGTCTTTGAGCTTTTTGGGTTTTACTTACCTGCGGTTCCATTTTTATGGGACTGTAGATTTTGATGCAGGTTTTGATGAGGCTGAACCCGAGGATGCGGCTCCGCCTGAGGAGTAGGGACATGGGCTATATTTGTGTATTTGAAGATTATTGCTGCTTTTGCTTATTGTATTTTATTTGATTTGATGTTGTTTTGTAAACAAAATTGTATTATGTTGATATGTGAATTTTCAATATTCTGATATTGTATTAAACTCTGGTACTTAGTTATTTGACTTAATCTTTCCGCTGCATTTGTTTATTGTACACGTGTTGCATTGCACACACTTAGCACATGTCGATGGGGTGCGTGACCGTGTTGTCATCATCCTGGGTGTCTCGATTTCCGTATGTGTCCGTACATGAAAGTTGGGAGCGCCATAGATGAGGAGGAGAAGGCGTTTGCTGGGCTGTGGCAGTGGCAATGCAGTACGTTTGCTTCGTTTGCTGGGCTCGAGCTGAGTGGCAGTGGTGCAATCAATCAAAAGGAAAAATAACTGGCAGGAAATTGTTGTGCATGTGGGAGTTGAATGATCATTAACCCAAGGGGAATCATCGTGCATGTGGGAGCTGAATAATGATTAATCCAGAGGGGAAAAGGGGAATCATCGTGCATGTGGGAGTTGAATAATAATTAATCCAGAGAGGAAAAGGAAAATCATCGTGCATGTGGGAACTGAACGATGATTAACTCAAAGATAAAAAATAACTGGGCGGGAAATTATTGTGCATGTGGGAAAGTTATCAACAAAAGAATCCTAAAAAGTAAATGATTAAAAGGAATCAAAAAATTAATAACAATAAAATTTAAAAAAATTGATTAAAAGAAATGAAGCTGGTCAAATAAATGATTAAAAAAATTCAATATGTCTGTAATATTGGTGAATAAATGCCACCAATTTATATTATATTCCTGCCTCATATTAGTCACGGATATATTTAATGACTCACCAATGTACTATTAGCGGCGTTTAAAAAAATGCCGCCAATTTATATAATGCAACGGCGACGTACTAGCGACGACGCTTATTATAACGCCGCTATTTTATACAATGAGATGACAACGAATTAATGGCGGCGTTTTGATAAATACCATTAAATTAGAAAAACTTGTGGCGTTTTAATAAATGCCTCTAATTTGTAGGTAAACGCCGCTAATGAGATTTTCAAGTATCGGGATTAATTTGACAAAACGCCGGTATGTAAAAATAACAACCACCCATTACTTATCAGCTGGTTACACAGGCAAAAAATCACCGCTACTTAATTAGTGGCATTTTGTGAACAGGTTTCGGTGCTTATTGAACACCGGTAATAATTATTTTTTTTTTGTAGTGCGCATTTATCTTTGTCCTTAATTTAATTTAATACATTCACATATCTTATAACAAAGATAATATATAGGAACCAACCAAAAATAAATGATAACCTACCCAATATTTTTGGTGACGGTTTCTGTAACAAAAGACAAATTGTATTATAGTGCCGCATGTGCTATGTCACGTTCGATCATATATAGGTACCTTGGGCTAGCATGGACAGTGGTATTATTAATGGCGCCAAGCATCTTATCTTAATAATTTGTTAGCTAGGAATCTACGTACCAACTGTCACACCGAGTGATGCCAACCATTATTGTTATCATGGCAACTAATACCGCATTTATCTTTGTCCTTATCCGGTCGATCAGTAGTAATGAAAGTTGCAGAAATTTAATTTAATTTAATACACTCATACGATCTTATAACAAAGATAATATATACGAACCAACCAAAAATAAATGATAACCTACCCAATATTATATATAACGTCCTACCGAAAACAAATAGTAGTATTAATTAGATACAGTAAAAAGATTCTACATGAATGAAAACGTGACCGAATAGTCTGAATTAATTAGAGCCTCGTGACACTTTTATCGACTTTCAAATTTTAAATCATGGGTTCGACATCATGTTATGAGCACTATGGGTCTTGGGAAGAATTGATCACTACTTAGAAAGTTTCTCTGTATTTGACTGATCATGAAGGGTCAACTAGGGTCGACGTTGTTTAAAAATTACAAGAAAATACCCATATCGATCTTAGCCTAATTAATTTGATATATTATAAGAAATAATGATGATAGAAAATCAATAAGGCCTCAATTCATATTGAGCCATTGAGCTTGTTACAAGAGTTTAATTCTCTTACAAGTCAATCATCAGACAACTATGATGTCCGTCGTTGCTATCATTTGGGATTTATTTTGGTTGAAATTGAGTCTGACTCTCAAATCCTTATCAATTGGATCATCAAGGGTGATTGTAATATTTGGTACTTAAAAGATTTTTGGAATGAATTACAAGTGTATTTGAATCGCTTGGATTATAGAATAAAACATGTTTTTCGAAAATGTAATGTTGTGGTTGACTTCCTTGCCATGTGGGGAGCCAGTGGATCTAATATGGACTGGTCTGTAGATCAATTGCTGCCTATTACTCTCAGAGGTCTTCTTCGTTTGGACATAATTGTTCTTCCTTATTTGCAGATCTCCTAGGGTTCTTTCCTGGTACGTTTTTCTTGTTTTGTTTCATTTGTCCCATTCTATTACTTGTGAGTGTTTGTTTTTATAGGTTTTATTGTTTGTCTAGGATTGAAGACCCTTACTACCATTTTGGCCTCTTCTATTTACGAGGACTTTGTTGTGTTTCTTTCTGTTTAAGATGTTTTAGCCATTTTGATATCTGGGTTTGGCATTTTTTTTATCATATTATTGTAGCCCCTAGGTGTCTTGATGTAATCACAGTTTTCTCCGTCATAAGTGAGGGTTTATTAATAAAATTGGAGTTTCGTCCTCTTTTTTTTTTTTTTTTTTAAAAAAAAAAGAGTCAATCATCAGCCACTTACCAACAAAATGAATATCGTACTGCCCATTTGATCATATAAAAAAAGGAAAATAATTCTGTTAAGACTAGTTGCGGCGAGTAAATGTCGCCGCAACAAACTGAGAACCTTGTGGCAAAAACTTACATGACACGAAAGGAACAATTTTTTTGTAAGTTTATTTGCAGCGACTTTTAATCGCCGCAAATTGTCTTTATTTTCTGGCAAAAAATTGTTTTCCCACAAAGTTTTACTTACCAACGTGATCTTGTGGCAAAAGGTTTATATTTTTTCCCACAAACCGTGTTGATGTCATTAGCCTACTATTTTCCACGCGTATATCATGAAAAAAGAATTCTTGAAAAAAACCAGTATTTATTGTAATGTATATATAACCTCAACAAAATGCTAGAATCTTCTCGATTTGAATATTTTACTTTTACAAAATTACTTTTTAAATTATACGTGTACGTTTAAACAAAATATTAATTTATAATTATGAAATGACTTTATAATAATAGTATATGTACATATCCTTTTCAATTATCGGTGACTTTATATTGGGTGTCGGTCTTGACTCTTGTTTTTGTCCGAACCGTAAGAGACAAGTTACGACTGCGCCGGCTCGTGATTTTGTGCATGGCTGTCATGCACGAACCATAAATAAGTTCAGAAAATAATAATATTTTGTATATATAATTTTCTACCCCAAAATCATGTCTGTCTCCATGCATGGCTAGCTATATATAAATATATATATTTATTTATATTATATAGTCACGAATAATAAGAAGTCAATCTTCTATATATACAACCGTATATATATGCATGTTTGATGTCTATGGATTAATATTAATGTTTTTGTGCTCATTAATCATCAGCTTAAGACAAACAATTAGTAGTTGTCCAGTGATTATTATTATATATATGTAATTAAAATGCAAGATTTTTCTGCCATATTGCTTCCCCATGAGTTTTTCAATTCAAGGAGTTTTAATTTGACAGTATTATCGTAATGCTTCATGATGCATATGCCGCATTCCTATTTATTGTACATCATACGATTGATATCTTATGCAGCACAAGAATTACTCTTACCAAGCAGGAAGGGGCGGTGTTTGTTTTCCTTTAAGTTTGTTGGGGTTTTTTTTCAAAGCAGGAAGGGTTTGTTTTTAAGTTAAGTTGATGTTGTTTTGTTTTTAAAAGTTGGTAGTAAGGTTTTCCTCCACCATAAATGAGGGCTTCTCTTTTATATAAGGAGGTGACTTGATTTAAAAAAAAAAAACGAATTAATCTTACCAAATTAGTCTGATCACTAATATATTTTTCTAAATAATATTACATGCATGACATATCTCATGTTACCCGCATGCGCTATGTCACGTAATTCGATCATATATACGTACCTTGGGGTAGCATGGGCAGTATTAATGGTGCCAAGCTCATCTTAATATATAATTTGTTAGCTAGGAATCTACGTATATACCAAATGTCACACCGAGTGCCGCATTTATCTTTATCCTTATCCGAATGCGATTCATTCGCCCTGCTATCCTACAGGATCAGTAGTACTAATGAAAGTTGCAGAAATTTAATTTAATACACTCACATATCTTATAACAAAGACAATATATAGGAACCAACCAACAATAAATTATAACTACCCATCATGTGATATACCTACCGAAAACAAATATATATTCCCACTGCTAGCTTGTTGGTATCATCATATATATGATCATGCACGTTTACCATGTAATTGTAATAATTTTAATGACCTTTTAACTACGTTTAATATACACACACACACACACACACACACACACACACATATATATATATAGTGGCTTATGATTTCTGATTAATGAGGAATTGAGAACATGCAGTAGCCACTAGATAAAATTGACTAGCTTTTAGGGACAAACTAAATTTTGTCCCAAAAAATTGATGACTTTACAAAACCATTCAATCGGACTAATATCCGTTCGAACAGTATTTTCTATGACAAATTAAATCGTCTCAAAAAGTTTCTTTCCTTCAAACGAAAAAAAATCTGTTTGAATAGAAAAATCTTGACAGGAAAGTAGTTTATTATGCCGGGAAAAATTCAAACCGTTCAAACTGGTGCAATATGCCCAAATCGATCTAATTGGTTCTTTGTTGGGCTTTTTTCCCTTCTAGTGAAGGGTGGGTTTCGCAAGGCTAATGCATCCTGTTTTGATAGGAATATATGATCAGAAAATTCGGCATGCAAATGGATTAGAGAGACCAGAGTTTTAGAACCCGATATTGGGGCATGCAATTGCGTATCGACGTACGGAATATTGCTAATTACTAGCTAGCTACGTATTTATTCGGTGGGTCGAGTTGAAGATAGTTTTATAATTAAGGTTGTTAGTGTGGCACCCCCGACCCCCACGCACAGAAACTCGAGAATCGAGACGCCCAGATGATGACAATACGATCACGCATCCCAATAATAAGTGTCAAGTGTGTGTACATGCAATAGTGTACAACAAAAATAAAGCAGCGGATAACTCAAGTAAGTCGACTAAGTACCAGAATTGTTTAATACAAATCCACTTAAAACAAAGCGTTTAAATAGTAATACAATTATCCCATAAAACATAATAATTCCAAAAAAAAGTACATAATTTAACAAACGGGGAAACAAATCCCAAATATGAGCGAGTGATCCCTAATCACTCCTCCGACAGAGCCACATCCTCAAGTTCAATATCAGCATCATCTACATCAAAATTTGCCATACCATAAAATGGTGCCGCAGGTAAATAATAATCCAAACAACCCCCAAGATAAAAGTGTATTAATGCAACCAACAATTATGCATGCATATGATGGAAGATGCACAAGACCCAAAACATCATTTTTCCTGAAAATGATTATTTCCCTAAAAATGATTATTTTCTAACGCACGCCAAAATCCCATTTTAGCCCATAACATTCCATTAAAACATTTTCCACCATTTTTCCAGAAAATAGATTACACAAAAATCTTTTATCCAAAACCCACCATTTTCCCAGAAAATGGCCCAAATATCCATTATCAAAAACCCGCCATTTTCCTAGAAAATAACCTAAATATCCATTATAAAAAACCCGCCATTTCTCCAGAAAATGGCCCATTATTCAATTTTACCGTATGCACCATGATCTCCCCTAGGGACCATCCGCATACCCTGGCTCCCTTTGTCACACCACGAGTAACTACCGTGCGAGTGACTTCGTAACGAGCGACTTCGTAACGAGCGATGCCCACTTGCCCACCCAGTGCATTCGTGGCTAAGTATCCTCTAACCCTCGCCAGCAAGAGGGGCCACAGAGTCGGCACAAAAGCGTTAGCATTCCGTCTGATCCTGGTTTTACCCAGTGACAACCCAGAGGATGTCACTCAGTATATTCCGCTCCCAAGTAATTAGAGGGGCTCCACCGAGATAATGCCCTATCTCGGCTTAGGGTCGTGATACACATGCACCCAAAATCCTTTCTCACGGAAAAATTTAATTTTCAAATATACACATGAACATGTATACAATTATGCGAAAATTTAGTTTTCATTTACAAACATGAAAATGCGTGCAATTATGCAATGTATAAGACACGACACAAATATCTAACAACTAACAAATCCCCGCATAATCCAAACACACAACAACTTCATCCTCCAATCCAACTGACCCCCTTACTCTTTGGACTCAGTCCGGCACAACCAATCAAATCACAGTAAATATGAGTTAGTACAAAAATAAATTTAAATCTCAAAAGCTATTTGGAAAAATACTTACAGTGCTATAATATAATTTTTGAATGATCATGGAGGTGTTAGAAGTGGTGGCACAGCCACGCAACAGTGCAAAATGGACAAGGGTCGTGGGTCTTAAAAATCTAACTTTTGAATGGAGACAAACGAAGACTTGGGATTACTAGGGAAGGGCTTAGAAAAGTTGGTGAGGCTAGTAGTAGTAGTCGTTGGCCGTGGGTGGCGGCGTAGACTTCACCAGTGGCCGATCGGGGCTGAGAATGGGTGGGTTAGGTAGCTGGGAGGTTGCTACTGATGTGGTGAAAATCTGGCGGCGCGACGGCAGCGCTGGAACGAAAGAGGGTTGCGGCTTGAAGCCATGCATGGAGGCTAACAACGGAGAGGGAGGAGCTAAAAATAGAGGGTGAGGTCGCTAGCCGGTGGGGAAGAGAATGGGAAGGACGGTGTCACACACGAGTGGTGCACGGCGGCGCTATGGGAGGAAGAAGAAATGGACGGGGGAGAGAAGAGAGGGTTGTCGCGCGCGGGAGGAAAAAAAAAGGGAAAAATAAGAGAAGAAGGAAAAGAAAATGAGGGAAAAAGAAAAAGGAAGAGAAAGAAATGAGGTCCAATCCTCGCAACTAGGGTCACAAAATGATCTAACGAAAATTATTTCAAAACAACAATTTAAATAAAACTAATTTAAATTAAATATCATTTTAAATAATGAACAATAATTAATAATAATAAAACATATTGAATTAAATTCCACAATTAAAAGTCATAAAATAATACCACGTAAATCATCTAAAATTTAAAATAAGAAAGTCTATAATTTTAAAAAATATAATAATTTCTTAATAAAAATACACGTAAATATGGGATACACAGTTTGAACGAATCGGATAGGATGTTTGAGCCAAAATATATATATTAAGTACTCCTGATCAGTAAGGGCTCGTTTGTTTTCTGGACTAAAACCGAAAAGTTTGAAAACATCTCAGAGTTTTCGTACTTCGAAATGATTTATCAAAACGAACATAGTTTCGGTTTTCATCTCACTCGATCTCGAAGTTTTCAGTACTGTTCAAAGTACTGACAGAAACAGTGCTTTGCACTCTCTCGTTTGCCTCAGCTTTCTCGTCTCTCTCAGCTCTCTCATCTCTCTCAGCTCTCTCTCTTTTTCTTTTTTTTTTCTCTTTTGTTCCCTGCGTCGCTGTGTTTTCATTTTCTCCTTCTTCCTTTTTTATTTTTTTGTGTTTCCATCTTCCTCATTCCAGGCTTCTTCATTTCTGTGCCAAAAGGCCAACTCTAAAAACTCTAGATAGATTGAGTCGAGATAGCGCAACCGTGAGAAAGGGAAGAGTGTGTTGAGCGGGAGGGGGAGGCGGAGGTAGTGGTGATGCTATCCGAGCTTCGGCTTCATGGCTCCGCAGCGGTGCAAGGATGGAGGCAGTCCGAGGAGGAGGAGGAGACGTGCCGATTTTTAATTGCTCTGTTTTGGCATAGAAAAACAGAGGAGGAGAAGGAAGCTTCGGACAATGGGAAGCTACAGGCGAACAGGTTGCAGGTGTAGTTGCTGGTCTTGGGTGATTGAGAGGTTGAGTTGCAATGCATGGTGGTGGTGCTGGGTGGTGCAGCGTGCATGACTGGTGGGTGTGTATTCTTTGTGTTTTTTCGGAGGTGCTGCATGGAGTGGTGCAGGTTGCTACATGGAGTGGTGCAGGTTGCGGTTGCAACGTGCTAATGGGCATGCGGCATGGGTGTGTTGCAGCAGCGTCCATGGCTGTGGCAAGGCTGAGTAGATGCTCACGGTGATACTGTGGAGGTGCACGGTGATGCTGTGGAGGTGCAGCGTATGCTGCTGGAAGTGCAGTCGCTCACGGGCTTCATGTTAGAATAAAATAATATAATTATGTTGTGAGTCCCATTACAATAAATACTTTTAAAAAAATCAAACTAATCTCATCTCATCTCTATAAACAAACACATATCCCATCTTATCTCATCTTATCTCAACATATCTCAATACTATTCACACATATCTCAAATAATCTCATCTCATTTCATTATTATAATTTTTTAAAATTTTCATACAAAATAAAATAAACAATTCAACTTTTTTAAATCTTAATATAAAAATAATATTAAAAATACATATTCTAATAATATTTTATTTTATTTAATTTTTAACTTTAATCTCAACTCATCTCATCTCGTTTGTGAAAACAAACGAGGATTCTCTTATAATGATGTATATATAAATATATATTTATATTTATATATTATACACTCACAGCATTATTAACCAGCATGGGCATTGATTAGTCTTAATTTCTGGTATATGTCTTAATAAAGTTTGAAAAAAGGAGGATAATATTGAACATTTCATCGTTACATGTCCTTTAAAGCTACCGTTAAAGGAAGTATCAAAGATGGGGAGAACGAGATCCAGCGTGTTAAAGCTGGATGCAAAGAGTGCCGAAACATGTATTTTGGATGAATATTGACTTCGATAAGTACCTAAATAAAAATCATCAGTACTGACTCTACAAGATCAATGATTGAACATCCAGTTCCTATATTACGTACGTCGATCGACAATTTGTTTGGATTAAGAAAGCTTTTACAGATTATTTTATTGAAGCTTTGGTTTTCGTTTATTTATACGCAAATCAAGATAAGATATTGTGATTCATGATTGAGATTTGTTAGTGTAAAAAGTGTTTGGATTGATCATTAAAGTTTTGAAGAACTCTTTTATTTCCAAATTACATGAGGTGAGTCAGCGGAGGATCGAGGACGGAAGCCAGTACGACAAGTCGTATGGACAACGCACCTTTAATTAGTTCTTCACATGTATTTGGCACATTCAATATTCCTTAATCCAAGGTTTTCAAATTTATGTTTTAAACATAATGAGACAATATTAATTGTTCCCCTAATTTAATTAGTTGGATATATATGTACGTAATGACCAATGAACCCTTGTACGTAGTTTTCTATATAAATAGATCGTAAATGCCATCTGAAAAACTAGCTAGTCACAGAAGAATTTAAGAGATCGAGTACTGAATTATACAGATCAGTGTATTTCCTAGTGTCTGGTGAGGGGATCAGTTGCAGATATGAAACTAAACAGGATAGGCTTGCTCTTTTGGTTTTTAGGGTTTTTGTTTTTGGATGGGCTGCTGCTTTGTACGGCCAAAAACGTCCACCACTACAGCTTTATTGTAAGTTTCTGCTCTATTAATCTCATGCTTGTAATTCAGGCGTTGATGGAACACGATCTTATTGTCACGGCTAGCTTTAACTCATGAATTAATATAGAAAATGCATCAGTTCAATATCAAACCTAGTCTACTTTAGTAGAGTATTCTCCTCCAGAAATGTAACATGTTCATATGGAAGAGAGCTTGATGAACAAACTGCGTGTGTGTATGTGCATGTGTTTTGTGGTTGCATGCAGCTGAAGGAGACGAATTTTACAAGGCTGTGTACAACAAAGAGCATGTTCACTGTAAATGGCCAATGGCCTGGCCCGACCATTCATGTTCGCAAAGGGGATACGGCATTCGTAAATGTTCACAACGACGGAAATTATGGGGTCACTATTCACTGGTAATCTCTCTATCTCTCTCCCTCTCTCCGGGGGCAGGACGAGAAAATACGAAACTAATTGTTTTTTCCCAAAAAAGCTTCTCCAGCTGGCTCGCTAGCTGTAGAATAGTTAAGTTTCGCGGAAAGGAATGGAAAAGTATTCTTTTTTCAGTCTCATGTAATTCTAAGTTCTAGCTATTAAAATAGATGGAAATTAGTAGGTGTTGTGGCGTAATATAGTCCCTGATCAGTCATAAATTACGAAGATTCCTAGTTTAAGATTTTTAAAATTTGTAAATTAGGATTTGATATATATATCGTTTTTGCATGGGAGTAATTAGGATTTGTTATATATATATATATATATAAATATATATATTCATAGAAAATAAAAATAAAAATAAAAATAAAGTTCAAATTAATCATGCAATAATGATGGAAAGCAGCTTGGAGCTACCACGCGCCTGAATTAATAATTTATACCTTTCTTGGATTCAAAACAAATTAGCAGGCGAGAAACTTCGGCTTAAATCCAACATACGCATACATGGGCCAATCAGTAGTCTTTGTAGGAAACTGATATTTTGTCCTTTTATATATATAGGCATGGAGTGAAGCAACCAAGGAATCCATGGTCAGACGGTCCTGAGAATATCACACAGTGCCCTATTCAACCAGGAAAAAACTTCACATATGAAGTTATATTTTCAGACGAAGAAGGAACACTTTGGTGGCATGCCCACAGCGATTGGTCCCGGGCCACCATCCACGGTGCCATTGTCATCTTACCTGAGAAAGGAACCTCTTATCCATTTTCCAAGCCCTATGCAGAACAAGTGCTTATACTTGGTACGTATATACAAGTTATTAATTAATTAGTAGTAATGACGGCCTGGTTTGGTTTGGTAAATCATTACAATTTTTTTAAATTTTCACACAAAATATAATAAATAATTTAACTTTTTCAAATATAAAAATAAAATTATATTAATAAAATTATATTCTAACAATATTTTTTACAACTTTCAACTTTATCTCATAAAAGATCTCACTTGTGTAACCAAACGAGGCCCAACATTTAATATATACTCACACATATCAGTGTTTTCCCCATATGATCAATATCCCATTGCAAAAATTCCAAGTTTAGCATATAACTATTTGATCTAATTCCTTGTTATTATACTGCAGCGGAATGGTTCAATGGAGATGTCAAGCAATTAATTGATAATGCTATGGCAACAGGAGCTGATCCACAGATATCAGATGCCTACGCTATCAATGGTCAGCCAGGATTTCCAAATAATTGCTCTAAAGGTACGAATTTTAGGAGCCAAAAGTACAGTGAAAAATTGTCAGTGTGCTTTTTATTTATTGGCAAAGCAGAACTAGAGAATATCAAATTATATATATCATATTTCACGTTGCACAGAAACAACATATCGTTTCCCAGTCCAATGTGGAAAGACATATCTTCTTCGTGTTGTTCATGCTGGGATGAATGAAGAAATGTTCTTTGGAATAGCAAAACACAACCTCACTATCGTTGCCCGAGATGCCGCATACATAAAGCCCATAACCACCGATTACATCATGATGACCCCAGGGCAAACAATGGACATCTTGCTCACAGCAGACCAAGATCCCAGCTACTATTACATAGCTGCAACACCTTTTGTTGACGCTAGTGTTCCATTCGATAGTTCCAACACTTCGGCAATTATGCAATATGCTGGAAATTATACTCCTCCATCCTCTCCTCCATATCCTTCCCTTCCTAATGCCACTGACAGGGATGCTGCAGACAGCTTCACAACTCGCATAAGGGCCTTGGCAAGTAGTGAGCACCCCATCAATGTCCCTACAGAAATCGACAAGCAAATTTTCATTACAGTTTCTGTAAACGAGATATTTTGCCCTAATGAATCGTGTGGGGCTCCAAGTGGCAATAGGCTGTCTGCAAGCTTAAACAACATCAGTTTCCTGACTCCAACGATTGACATCCTGCAAGCGTATTACAAGTAATTACATTGCCGCCCTGTCTTTTTATATTTTCTTTTATTTATATATGTGTGTGTATATATATATATTAATATATTTATATAATTTTTGTTTGGAATAGGAAAATCTGATACATTAACTTGAGGATTTTGTGATATAGTACAGCATCAATCATATAATATATAGAGTTTTCAGAATTTTAATTTGAACTTTTGACATGCATGTGAGGCACCGGTTTATAAAAGTTTATAGAGTAAAACTTGTAAATATCTATATATAATAGCATTACTCAAATAGAATGACCAACATTTAAAACATAAGTTTATCCATGCAGAAGCTTGTCGAACGTGTTCACCAATGATTTCCCCAATAAGCCACTCTATGTTTTTAACTACACGGGAGATGTGGGAAACAACACATTATATCCAAGCCAAGGGACAAATGTTACAATGATAGATTATGGGGCGGCAGTGGAAATAGTGTTCCAAGGGACTAATGTTCTGGCTGCAGAGAATCATCCGATGCATCTCCAAGGCTTTAGTTTCTATTTGGTAGGGGCTGGATATGGCAATTTCAATGAGACCACTTCTCCCAAAACATACAATTTAGAGGATCCACCGGAAGTTAACACCATTGGGGTTCCTAAGAATGGGTGGGCTACAATTAGATTTATTGCCAATAATCCTGGTACGACCTCTCTAGCTCTAGATCTCTCACTTTTTATATTTATTTCTACGATTGATGCAAATAATTATTTTCTTGACTTTTTAAGATACAATTACAATTATAGATACAACAATTAATTTTAACATATATAGGGATGCTTTTGATCAGGAGTTTGGTTTATGCACTGTCATTTGGAACGGCATGCTTCTTGGGGTATGGCCACTGTAATCATTGTGAAGAATGGACCGACGAACGATACAAGCGTCCTCCCAATATTCCCAGACAATTTGCCTATTTGTTCTTAGTTTTTCAAGAATAATGTGTGCTTCAAGAATGAGAGTTGATTTGCCTACGGAATCAATTCATGGAATGAATGCTTGGGACATGATTTTCATATCTTGAAATTTTAATTAGTGTGTAAAATAATTTGATTCCAGTCCAAAGCCATTTCAAGTTTTTTTTTTTTTTTGATAGGAAATAGAAGACTTTATTCATCTCAAATCAAAGAGGAAACCACATTACAATTTGGTCTAGAAACCAATTCAACATATTCCTCAATCAGCTCTAAGGCTTTCTTAGCAAGACAGTGGGCAGAGTCATTGCCACTTCTTTTGACAAAGTTAACTTGCCACTTGCTAAAACTAGACGGCATAATTCTAGTGACTTCAAATACCATTCCCACACTATCCCACCTCTCTAGTTGGTGATTAAAACCTTGAACAACTTGAAGAGAGTCTCCTTCCAAAATGACAGATGCCAAACCCAACTTTGCGGCAAGTGTAGTAGCTTGGAAACCCCTTACAGCTTTAGCCAACAGAGGAGTCATTAGACCAGCCTTGGACAACTTTTTAGTTGCTAGTATGGCACCCTCATGATCTCGAGCCACCAAACCAATGCCAACTCTGCCCTTTACCTCACTCAAAGCAGCATCGCAATTTATCTTAACGATACCAGCAAGTGGGGGGACCCAACTCAAGGCCTGATCTGGTATCCCTCGAGAATTGGCCTTTGATAAACCTTGGGCATTTTTAAAATCTACTAGAAACTGAGCTACCTATTGTGCTAACATAGTGGGATGCAAAAATGATCTTTCAAAAACCAGTTTGTTTCTCCTTTGCTAGATACTCCTAGTTGTCACAACAAATAAGTTCATATATTGTTGTTCACACTGAGCACTAAGGGCCTAAAAAATCTCCAAAATACTTCCTGCTCTCAAAGAACTCTTATGAAAAATAGTAGGCCCTTGAGTACACACATCTATAGCTAAAATGCAGCTCCATAAACAAGTTCGCTCTTGTAGGCAAGGATTCTAAACATGCCCTCCACACAAAAACCTTAGCAGCATTAGGAATCCTTAGCTTCCCAGAGCAGTCCAGTTTTTGAACTTTTGGACACCCCTCGATGACTGTCCTTTGGGCAACTCATTAAGCTCCTTTTGCAAATGATAAACACTTTTAACAGTGAATATCCCATCCTTAGTCCCTAACCACACCAGTCTATCCCTTGCCCTAGATGAACTCACTGGTATCTTCTGAATAACAACAGCAGCATCAGGCCCAAAAATGTCTGTAACCAACTCTTTGTCCCATTGCTTCACCTCATCATTGATAAGGTCAACAACCTTGGCATTCTCATCCAAAATTTGTACTAGAGACTGCACCATATAAGTAGAAGGTTGTGGAAGCCACCTATCCTCCCAGATTTTAGTATCCTGCCCATTCTCAATCCTCCACATAGAGCCTTTGACAATAAGACTACTAGCAGCAAAGATGCTTCTCCAAATAAATTATGGTCTAGCCCCTAACTTCGTTGGGGAAAAATGAGAGGAAGTGAAATATTTTACCTTTAGAATTTGAGAAGCTAAAGAGTCAGGATGTTGAAGGATTCTCCACCCTTGTTTGGCCAACAAAGCCATGTGAAAACTTTATAGATCACGAAAACCTAAACTTCATGCCTCCTTTGCCTTCTCCATCTGCCCCCAAGAGGCCTAGTGGACTTTACTCTCATTATGTTGTTGTCCCCACAAAAAAATTATGCATAAGCCTATTGATTTCCCTTAACAAAACCTTGAGCAATTTAAACACCCCCATGCAATAGGTAGGAAGAGCTTGAATAACTACTTTGAGGAGAATTTCCATCCCAGCCTGAGAAAGAAGTTTTGTCTTCCAATTACTCACTCTACTCCTTACTCTGTCCAACATACCCTTGAAAGCATTATGTCTTAATCTTCCAATAAGAGCAGGTAATCCAAGGTACTTCTCATAACAAGTAGTGGATCTAGTCCCGGCAAGGCTCAATATCTACTCTTTTGTTTCTTTTCGAGTATTAGCATTGAAGAAGATAATTGTTTTGTCTTTATTGAACTTCTGACCTGAGGCCCCTTCATAGAGATTAAGCAAATTGTTGATATTGAACCACTACATTACATTTGCCCTACAAAATAGTAAGTTGTCGTCTGCAAAAAATAAATGATTAATGTTAAGCTGATCTTTTCCCATAGGAAAGCCATGAATGTTCTTAACAGTTGTAGCATGATTGAGTAAACTGCTTAGCACTTTAGCAACCAAAATGAATAAATAAGGGATCCCTTTGTCTAATGCCTCTCGAGGGTTTAAACCTGCTTTGAGGAGTTTCATTAATGAGGAACGAGTAATAAACAGATGAAACACATTCCATAACCAAATTTATCCATCCCTCATTGAAACCATCTTCATCATCACTTTTTTCAAAAAACTCTATTCTACTTTATTGTATGTCTTGCTCATATCCAACTTTATCGCCATGTAACCTTTATGCCATTTCCCTTTTGTAGACATAAAATGCATACCCTCAAAGCTACTATAACATTATCAAGGATTAACCTGCCAGTAACAAATCCACTTTTGGTGGGAGATATGATCTGAGGCAATATCTTCTTCAGTCTATTAGTAAGAACTTTGGAAGCCACCTTATAGAGCACATTGCAAGGGGAAATAGACCTAAAATCCACAACTATGTTGGGGTTCTTAACGTTGGGAATTAGAACAATATAAGTATCATTAATGCAACTAATATTCCCTCATGAATTAAGCACCTCAAGCACTGCTTTAGTGACTTTGCACCCCACGATATCCCAATGAGTTTGGTAAAATTTTGCAGGAAATCCGTCTGGACCAGGATAGCCTAGTGGATTCATATGGAACAAAGCCTCTTTAACTTCCTTTTCTGTGAACTGCTTGAAGATCATTCTGTTCATATCCCCATCCACTCTGCTCTCTACATGGCTTAGACATTCATGTACCCCAACAGGATTCAAAGAGGTAAACAAATTCTGATAATGCAGGTAGAAGGATTCTGAAATTTCAACCATATCTCTAACCTCACTTCCATCCTCCTTAATCAATCACTTAATCTCATTTGTTTTTCTCCTCTAGTTAGCACATCAGGGGAAGAATTTCGAGTTTCTATCTCCATCTTTGAGCCAATCATGCTTTGCCCTTTGTTTCCACCTGACATTTTCCTCTTCTAGCAGTTTATCCACTTCCTACTCTAAAGTCTTAATAGACCCAAAATTGGACCCTGTGTTTAAGTTCTGAAGGTTAGAAAGCAGCTTTAACTTGGCTTGAGTCTCCTTCCTGTTTTGTCTAAGGGTAGTCCTGCTCCATAGCAATAATGAATCCTTGCACCTCCCAAGACGTTTTTGAGTCAATCTCAGCTGTGAATCTTGCTGCATAGGCTGCTGAGACCAACAATTAGCAATGATCCTGCTACACTCCTCCTGTTACTTCCAACAAGCCTCATACCTGAACACCCTCTCCCTTTCCCTGCCTTCATTAATAAACCTCCCCCCTCCATTCTTACAAGTCATCACAGGAGGACTATGGTCAAATGATTAAGCTGCTAGAGCACTGATACTACAATCAGAAAACATCTTAGTCCATAGCAGATTTCCCAAAACACGGTATAGTCTCTCCTTAGTAAAATGAGGTCCCTCTCTATTATTACCCATGTGAATTTATCTCCCCCAAGTCACTCAAGCCACAGAGTTCCACATTACAACTAAACTCTTCCATTTGATGATAAGGTCTTCTAGCTGCCCCTTGCTTCTCATGTTGGTACATAATCTCATTAAAATCACCAAAACACAGCCAAGCCCTCTCATTCTTGGGTTTAAGTAACCTTAATAGTTTCCAACTGTCCCCCCTTCGAGTTGTTAAAGGGGAACCAAAAAAACCAGAAAGCAATATTTCTTGACTATTCACTTCCTACTTAAGAACCATAGAAATGTGATTCTGGGAATAGGACTCGAGACTAAAGTTATCACCAATGTTCAACAAGAATGCTAAACCTCCACTAAGCCCCCTGCTCTCCACCACAAAACTGCAATCAAATCCCACTTTGTTCCTCACCTCCTCCACCTTCTTTCTACCACATTTTGTTTCCATTAAGAAAACAAATTTGGGCCACTTATTCTTCATTAACATGTGAAGTTTTCTAACTGTATGGGGGTTGCCAAGCCCCCTACAGTTCCAACTGAGGCCTATCATTGCTGTTGGTGGAGCTTCATAGTAGGCTCCACCAACTCAGTTTGACAACTGTTAGGAGAAATTCCTTGACCGAGCCTCTTTTTCTTTGCTGACTTGTTAATCTCCACAACAAACTTCATCCCCCTTTTACCCATTTCCCTTGAGTTATCACCCACCTCCTTATTCCCTATGCTATTTACTTCCCTAGCCCTCATCTTCCACGTGGCACCCCTCTTTTTAATGACTACATCAGAGCCTTTTAGAAATCCTGAGTCAATAGGCGTTGCCTTATCTGGACTATTGCTTCCAAAAGTGAATAAAACTTGTTTAGGAAAGCTTCCAATAAGGCCACTTTGTAATCCTTGGCCAACAGATTCTTTGAAACGCTCTAGTACCATATGGCAAGTATCCCCACTAGTAGACCCCTAAGGATTACTTAAGGAACGTCCTGCACTGATTTGAATCTCTGCCTTCACCTCAACAACTTCACTCAAGTCCATCCCTTTATGACATTTTCCAAGAATAAAGGAATCTGTAGAAACTAATTTGATCTTGTAGTCTGCCTTCCCATCTAAGTGTACCACAACAACATCATTTCTTTCCAAAACAGATTCCTTTCCTTTTTTATCCTCCTTAACTAAAGCCTAAGAATCCTCATTAATGATATTCTTGCCATCTATCGAGTCTCCACCACATCCACACTTAGCCACTGTCTGTTGCTACCTCGACTACAAGTTTAGACCAGTAAAACCGCCATATCTTCAAGAGTCAAAGATGGTAGAATTCATAGGTTGAGCTCGAATCCATGGTTCATACTGAAGGTTCTTCAGATCATCCCCATGAGCATTACCTTTCTACTTGTTATAGCCTCTACCTTTATGAGCTAAGATACCACACTGGAAATAGATGTTCTATAACCTCTCGAACTTGAAAGAAATCCAGTGCTTCTAGTTATCCATCATCAACCACTTTCCTCTCAATAAAGGTCTATTCATATCCACAGCAACTCTCACCCTCAAACAATTGCCCCACACCATTCCATCAGAATCAACATCCACTCTAATCACCTTTCCCATGGAAGCACCAAACTGAGCACCTACTTCTTTTGTCCTGGTTGCCAAATGGCAGGTCATGTAACTGAACCCAAAAAGGTTCAAAATTGTATTGTTTTGCACTCAAAGGGAAAATTTCATCAACTTCTTGGAGAGACAATAGGTTTCTATCACAAAACCATGGTCGACCCCCAAGAACTTTGTCCTTGTCATGAAGATACTAAAACTCAAACAAAAACCTGTGATCCCCTAAATCCTCGAACTACACCCAACCCTCCAGTCTCCAAACTTGAGACATGGTCATTCGAAATGCCTCATTATTCAGTCCTTTATCAACAAGACCCCCCCAACAATGCAGAATTTCCAACGTTCACCACCCTCTTTCACCCCCTCAAGAGCCACTTGGAACACAAAACTTTCTTCCAAAGATAAGTTATGTCCCTCCCACCTCCTAGCCAGTTCATCTTCCTCCATCACAACGCAACTACACTAAAACTCAAACAAACTGAGAGACTTACACCCTTGCCTAGGCAAGGATACTATCACCATACTCTACCTCGAAAGAGAAAGAGATGGACCATTGGCCAGACTCTCGGGTTCACGAGTAGTTAACTTGCACGCAAATGACCCAATAAACAAATCTCTTAAAAAAAAGGGAAGGCCATTTAAATTTAAGGTGTGATTCAACTTCAATTGTATTAAATAGGATGCGAATTATTATTAACACCCACCTTTATCCCACACAATGTGCGGGTTTGGTCTTGATTTCTTTATAAAAAAGTGTATAACTATTAGCACCATGAGCACAAATTATTTTGAATAATATATAGAGAAATTAGAAAAGAAATTGCAAAACAATTCATTATCAATTACAATGTCAGTCATCTAAATCACTCAAAAATCCAATTCTAGCATGTATTTTCAAGTGCTACAAAATAACTTTTAACATACAAAATATGGTTTGCCATCAAAACCAACAAACCAGAAATTATACATATGTTTTTATTCCTAAAACTTAGTTCAGATATTTTATTGAACACCTTATGTGTACTTACCTTGAGAAACTGCAAGCTAATTTCAATAAAGACACTACCAATTTTAACAAAAAATTGAGGAAAAAAATACCTTTCATTCTTATTCCTAAATAAGCAAGTGCTATATAGATTAAGATTTAAATTTCAATCCATTATATAGAGCAAGCGATTCTTATAAATCTACAATTGTGTTTGTTGTTGTCTTATTTAGGTAAATCGGTGTCTAGTTTTGTCCTGTTCTAATGAAGATATGTTTACCATTGAATTGTATGCTTTATTTCTTTGGGTTCTCAAATAGTTGCAAAAAGTATGCTATTTCTGTTCTATCCGGTGTTTGTGTTTTTATCGCACGGTTGAAGTGGTGGTTGAGATTCATGTGCTCGATGAATATGGATCTCGTGCCGGTGGCTCTTTTTCAGGCAATGGCACTTAAACCCATTTTCGTAACGCTAGTGCTTCTGGCACATGTGGCTGTACCATTAAACATTCTAGTTGTGCATGGCTCTTCACTTTGATTCAATTTGTGAGACCTCAAAAATTAGTGTGCTTTAATTTATTTATTAGTATTATTATTGTTTATTTTATTTTATTATTATCTTGGAGCCCAATGGGTTAGAAGGGCTTGTTTTATTTTGTAGTGGGCTGTTTTGGGCCAAAAAGGGTGTGTAAAATGGGCCCAGTCAGTTTGCAAGTGGGAACCCAGCCCCTTATCCCAATATGACGTCATTTTAGCCTAAAACCCTAGTTCTTTTTTTGTTCCCCCCTCCCAGCACCACATCCCCCTTTCTTCTCTTTATTTCTTTTTCTCCTTATTTCTTCTTCCTCTTCCATGTGTCGACCACCTTCTCTTCACCTTCCCAATCGTTTCCTTCTACCCACTTCGTCGGCTCCATCGCATTGCCACCACCCGAATCCACCACTATGCCGATCTCGTGTTTTAGCGCCGTCCACGCTTTCCTTGCTACCATCGGAGCACCTCCTATAACCCCTTATCGGAAACTAAGTTCACTGCACATTGTGCACGGCTTCTTTCGGCCATGTGAACATTACCGTTCACAACAACGTCTGAAGCCACCGTAGCCTACCTCAGGCTAAACCACCAGATCTACCACCGTTTTCCACCCTCTAGCCACCTATGTCGTGACTCCGCACCCCATCGGTAAGCATCTACCATTTTTCCTCTCTCTCGATCCCCCTTCTAGTAGCCTTAGGAAGTCCTTTCTGTGGTTGCACAACCACCCCTGGCCTTCCCCTTCCCATTCATGTCATCTGTTTCCTACGAAACAACCCAACTATTGAGCTAAGGCCCACGTTTGGCCACTGCCTCGCCATGCTCCGCCACCCACCACCGCGAGAATCTCTCAACCACTTATTATCACCCCTGATCTGACCTTCTTTTCATGAAGCACCCCACAAAAAGCCTTCTGTCTCACTCAGATCTGTCGCTGCCACCTTGCACGGCCACTACTTCGCCACTTTTGGTGTCACTTCGATGAGATAATGGCTAGACTCCGTAGACTGATGCACACTCGATCATCCAGAATTGCCTCCCGCATTGTAAGTATATCTCCAATGAGACCCTTGAGTTTAGAACATAATTTTATCACTAACGCTATGTGCAGTCTGGTTGTGTTGAGAAGGGCTTTGGATCTGATGAAGTGTTGGGCTTGATATCGTAGTAGTGGTTGGGAATTGGGCCATGAGTTGCATGGAGGATGGGATTACACGTCTAGCTTGGTTTGTGAAACTGTGAATATTGTGATTGTTGTAATGTTGTATATTGTGTGATATGTGTTATGCCAAGTCATCAAATATACTATCTATCATGCATCTGCATATTTATCGTAATTACTATTTTTTCTGGCTATTTAACTGTGTTGTGTTATGCCATATTGTGTGAATTGAAAACTGAGTTTTCGTGTATAAGGGATATCATATTGTTGCTTGTGTATCATGACCCCAAGTCAAGATGGGGCATTATCTCGATGGAGCTCATCTGGTCACTTATGAGTGTAATAATTTTAGTGACATCCCCTTGGTTGTTGGGTGACAACTAAGGGGACTGTAACGCTCTTGTGTTGACTCTGTGGCCTCTCTGCTAGCGGAGGCTAGAGGATGCTTGGTCACGTATGCGCCAGGAGCGAAGCTTGGCATTGCTCATTACGAAATCACATGTACGAACGTTACCCGTGATATGACGAAGGGAGCCAGGGTGTGCAGATGGTCCCTAGGAGAGACCATGGTGCAAGCGTAACTAAAATAATTGTATTGACTTTTATATGGATCACGACCCTAAGCCGAGATGGAGCATTATCTTGGTGGAGCTGCACTGGTCACTCGGGAACGTAATAAACTGAGTGACGTCCCCTGGGTTGTCACCGGTGATAACAGACTCAAACTAGACGGTAACGCTCTCTTGATGACTTCATGGCCCCTCTGCTGGCAGGGGCTAAATGATACTTGGTCATGTACAAGCCAGACGCGGAGCTGGGAATCGCTCATTATGAAATCATACACAAAGACGTAACCCCTGGTGTGACGAAGGGAGCCAGAGTGTGCAGATGGTCCCGAGGGGAGACCATTGTGGTCTCTTGTTTGTATGACTGTCTTACTTTATTGGTTGTTTAAATGCATGTTTTAAACTCTTGGTTGTTGCATGTTGATTACTTACTGAGATTGTGAAATCTCATTGTGGTATTCCCACCTATGGTTCCGTTTTATGGAACCGTAGATTTTGATGCAGAGGACTGGTATGAGCAGGAGGTGTGACGCCCCGACTCCCACGTACAAAAAGTCTCGAGAATCGTGACGTCAGGATGATGACACACGGTCACACATCCCAACGACAAGTGCCAAGTGTATGCAATAAATAAACAGTGCACAATAAAATACGCAGCGGATAATAATAATTAAGTCGCTAAGTACCAGAATTTTTTATATACAAAATAACTAAAATACAAGTATACTTAAAGTTATACAGTCATCCAAGAAAATATAATAAAATCGAATACATACGCATAGGAAACAAATCTCATAACCAAAATAGCAGCAACCACATGTCACTTAACCACGGAGCCGATCTCTAAGGCTCGTCGTCCTCGTCCTCATCTGCAGTAAAATCTACGGTACCATAAGATGTTACCGCAGGTAAGTAATAATCCAAACGATCTCCAAGATTAAAATACATTTAATACAACCAACATGCATGCGTATGATGATATATGCACCAAACCCAAAAAAAAAATCATTTTCCCAAAAACGATTTACACAAAAATATTTATTGGACACTGTAGGCTGGAATCACAGGCGGGATTCGACCACCATCCCTGCTTACCACCCTCCCTATCGCTTGTACTGTAGGTGGGAATCGCAGGCGGGACAACACCACCATCCCTACTTATCACCATCCCTACGCGTACACCGTAGGAGGGAATCGCAGGCGGGACTATACCACCGTCCCTGCTTACCACCATCCCTACAGTTCCTTTCCACACAACACAAAAATCCAATAGAGCACTATAGGCGGGAATCGCAGGCGGGACTCTACCACCATCCCTGCTTACCACCATCCCTACAGCGTGTACCGTAGGCGGGAATCGCAAGCGGACAACACCATCCGTGCTAACCACCATCCCTACGCGTACACCGTAGGCAGGAATCGCAGGCGGGACTATACCACCTTCCCTACTTACCACCATCCCTACAGTCTCCTTTCCTTTTTCTCACACATGAAACCCAGTTTTCAATACACAAGCATGATTATGCGTGCTCATGCAGTGTACCCATCTAACAATAAATTCCAACAACCAATCCAACAGTTAATTCTAACAACCAAACCAACAGTAAATTTCAACAACGAATCCAGATCACAACACAATCAATCACAGACATAATAAACCAGTCAGTGCAAAAATATATTAAAACCTTAAAGATGTTCGGAAAAATACTTACAGCGCTTTAATATATTTTTCGGAGGATCACGAGAGAGCTGGAAGCGCCAAAACAGCAACACCACAGTGTAAAAACACTGTGGCCGAAAACACAGTGAAACCCAAATTCACACGAGCTCAAACGAAGATTTGGGAACAGTAGGGTAGGGCCTATGGGAGGTGGGGAAGCTAATGGTATCGAAGGTTGGCCGTGGGTGGCGGCTGAGACGGCGGTAGAAGGCCGGATAGTCAAAAACTTTTGTGAGCTCGGTTGGGCTTCACCGGCGACGGATCGGCGCCGAAACTGGGTGGGTTAGGACGGCAAGGTGCCAGTGAAGAAGTGGTGAAGAAATGGTGGCCGGAGGTGGAGCGACAGCGGCGGAATGGGTGAAGGAGTGCCTCAGCTTCGCACGGCTCTCGGAGGCAAACTGCGGTAAGGCGTGGCCTGAAATTTGGTGGGCTAGGTCGCCGGTGGCTTGGGAGTCCGGTGGTACCGGCGGTGTCAGCCACGGACGGCCGACAGCAGCACTGGGGTTGAGAAACCGAAACACGGGGGAGGAGAGGAGAGAGAGAGAGAGAGGTATCGCGCGGGCTGGGGAGAATTCGAAGGAGAAGAAAGAAAAAGAAGAAAAAAAAAAAGAAAAAAAAAGGGAAAAAGAAAAAGAGGAGGAAGAAAAAGGAGATCCAGCCTTTTCAACTTGGGTTTCGAGAGTGATCCAACGAAAAAGATTTTAAAACCACTAGATAAATAAAATAATTCAAACTCAATGAAATGCTCGATTAAAATAATAAAAATATTAAAATCTCAAAAACAAGCCAATTTAAATTAAAGATCAATTTAAAATGTAAAACAATAAATAATATTAAGAAAATCCATTAAAATGATTTTCACAACTTAAAATATTATAAAATAATATTTCAAAACTCCTTAAATTTTAAAATAAGAGAATAAATTTTTAAAACAAATTAAAATAATCCTTCTTTAAAAAGCACTAAAATACGGGGTGTTACAGGAGGGACCGACCCCACTGGAGGAGTGAAGACTTAGGGACTTCTTCCTTGTGTTGTTGCTGTGTTGTTGCCTTTTCTTATTTAGTCAGATGACTGTATTAGTTTATGGTTTATTTTTGTTGGGGTTTGTAATTTGAAATTCTGGTACTCTTAGCAGTAAAAAGGGGTGTCTATAACTGCACTTTTAAGTTGCATGCTTGCACACACTTGCCTTCACGTTGCGCTTGGGGTGTGTGATCTGTGTGGTCTGCACCCCCCAGCGCCGCATCCCCCTTTCTTTTCTTTCTTTTTTTGTCTTCTTCTGTCTTCTTCCTCTTCTATGCGCCGACCGCCTTCTCTTCACCTTCATAATCATTTCCTTCTACGAACTTCGTCTGCTCCATCGCGTCGCCACCACAAGATACCACCACCATTCTAACCTCGTGTGTTGGCGTCGTCTGCGCATTCCTTAATACCATCAAACCACTACCCGCAACCCCTTGTCGGAAGCCAAGTTCACCACACATTGCGCATGGCTTCTTTTGGCCATGTGAGCACTGCCGTTCACAGCAACGTTTGAAGCCACTACAGCCTACCTCACACTAAACCGCCAGATCTGCTGCCTTTTGCCACCCTCCGGCCATTGAGCTGCCACCCACGTCGTGACTCCGCACCTCGTCGATAAGCATATACAGTTTTTCCTCTCTCGAATCCCCCTTCCAGTAGCCTTAGGAAGTCTTTTGAGCAAGCGCTACCATAAGCCTCCACCGTCAGCAGTGTTTCTGTGGTCGCACAACCACCCCTGGCCTTCCCCTTCCCCTACCCGTGATTTAAGTCCCACGTTTGGCCACTGTCCCGCCATGCTTCGCCACCCTTCATTGCGAGAATCTCTCAACCACCCATTAGCACCCCAGATTTGACCTCATTTGTGAGAAAAACCCATAAAAAGCCCTCTGTCTCACCCGAATCGGTCGCCGCCACCTTGCACTGCCTCTGCCCCCCCTGCTCTGCCACTTTTGGCGTCACTTCGGTGGGCCAAAACTGCCTCGAATTATTTATTTTAGTTTATGTTTTGTTTATTTTTATTTGCTAACGGTTTGGTGTCCACCCGCGTAGCAACGTGTGTGCTCATCCAATGGCGGATTATTTGAGAGTCGAAGGCCAGAAAATTGAAACATCGGATTTTCAAAGCAAGATAATTGAAACCATGTTCCCCAAACATGTTAAACTTATAAAAGAACTTTGTACACATTTAAGAACAAAATATTTATTTTTAATTTTTGATAATTATGAAAATATTTTCTAATAAAATAGTGTATATATTTACGTAACCCTTTCGATCGATTATTGAATGACTCTATATATATACACTCATGACCTGAAGAGACCTAAGAATTTCAGCTTTCCAGACTGGATCATTTGTTTTCGCAAAGAGGGTAACGCAATATAAGTTTTTAGGTCTCTTCAGGTCATGAGTGTCCTTACTCACGTTTAAATCGAATTGAAATAAGTTTTTGTCTGAACCGTAAGAGACAAGTTAATTAATTACGACTGCCTCATGATTTTGTCGCTGTCAGGAACCATATTATAATTCTTCTAGTTTGGCCATGGCCATGAAGCAACATCAATCTAGATGATCACGTGATGCCAGGGGCGGAGCGGTTTTGGGGGCCGGGGGGGGGGGCGATAGTATTTTTAAAAATATCTTAATATAATGGTAATTTGCCCTCCCAAAATATTTTCAAAAATCTTATTTAATACTTAGTTGTCTAGGTTTCTTTTAGTTTTTTAATAATTTTTTCATACTTACACCTATTTTTTATCATTAATAAAATCTCACATTCTCATTTTATTTTTTTACATCTCATAAGAGACAATAAAATATCTTGGTTTCTTTTTATAAGTTATTTGGTAAATTTATAACCTCATTTTTTATTTATTTACACTTTTCCTTTTAAGTCTCCCACTAACTAGCTTGTTTGGATTAATTTTGTTAGTAAGTACAAATATACTATCATTGAGTTAATAATTATGAGTGAATGCAACAAATCTCATATAGCTATTTCTATCTATATTATAGAGATTTTACAATATTCAATCTTAAATTCAACAAAAAAGTTTATCTTTGTTTACTTAATTTTTATCATTTGCTTCAAAAAATCTTACATGACTATTTCTATCTTAATTTTTATCGTTCACTTGAGTACGATGGAGCTCAAGTGAGAGGTTTAGATGTGTGGCTTTAATAATTTAGTTTCTCCCTAGATAACAACCTTATATGGTCAATGTTAAATGTAGATGACACACTTTGCTACCTTAAATGTCAGTTACTATTCACCCTTACATACGACACACTTTACTAGTCGCCCCCCCAAGCACCGAATCCTAGTTCCGCCCCAGTGTGATGCATTAATTACCAACGTAAATAGCACTCCAAAAGAAAAACATACATATATGAAAATTATTTTACAATTTTTACATCACTTTCAGTAAAATATTATTATATTTAAATATAAATTTATCAAAACTAAATAAGTTCAGAAAATAATAATATTGTGTATATATAATTTTGATCAATCCCACAATCTTGATGATCCGTTTCCATGCATGTCTAGCTAGCTGCACGTACAACAGTACTGCGGGGGAGTTCTATTGATTTCAATTTAATGTCTGATTTGATTCCCAGTAATCTAGGCGCTTCTGACCTCAAGAACAATAAATATCACGAATAAAAACAAATTAATCTTCTATACAAACATGCATATATATATATATGTTTGATGTCTATATATGGATTAATGTTGCTGTGCTCATTAATTAATCATCAGCTTAAAACCAACAAGTAGTTGTCATGCAAGTGATCATATATATGTAATTAACTAGCTAGGGACGTTGTAATCTGTAATCCACTCTGGCATCAGTGGAAATTAATGATGCGTACGACCAGATTTTCATGGAGTCGATGTTATTTTTACAAAAATGATTGAGCAAAATGCAAGATTTTTCTGCCACATTTTTGCTTCCTGAGTTTTTCAATTCAAGGATGTTATAATTTGATAGTATCATCGTACGTACTGCTTCGTGATCATGACGCATATGCTGCGCGCATTCGATCTCGGCCTATACCAATTAAACAGAGTGGATATTATATATATTGTGGTGTAAGAGCGGTCCAATTCTACCGTCTGAGTAATACGGTTTAAATTGACTGCTAGTTAGTTTTATAATGTTTTTATAATTTTTCTATTTATATTTTTTTAATATATTTAAATATTTTTAGAAAATAAAAAAAAATATCAATATACTTAAAATTATTTACTTAATTATTAAATAAAAAAAATTATAGAAACAATACATTTGAGAATATACTTAAAGAAGCAAAATAGCTTTTCTCTTTTGGTGCAAATGAGGAAGTTATGCATTTTTCTGCACATGGTCGCAGACGCATGTTGTGTCACTTCGTACGTTGTACTAAAATTATATCATTTGATGGTGCATGGATGATAACGTGCTTTGCCTGCAAGCGCATGTGAATATATACTGTTTTCATTGACAGGAATCGCTAATAATTTATTCCCAGGAACGAATCACCGGCATGGGCCTCTTTACTTTCTTGTTTCTATAATAGCGTAAGCTAATGCTTCCTGTCTTTTTTGAAATTCAGTCAAAAACAATTCCATGCATTTAACAGGTACATGCTGCAAAATGGCCCAGTAGTACTGCAGATGTCTCTCTCTTTACGACATGCTTGAGTGAGTTTTAAAAAATATATATATATATATTTATATACGAGGTGCATTAATTAAAATTAGAGAAAAATGAAAGTCAGAGATGGGAGGTTTTTGGGAGAGTTGAGGAGACCAAAGAATCTTCAATCTTCAAACATAAGCTCCGCGTTTTACTGATATTACAACTATTTGATATTTAGAATTGAACACATGATCAAGGGCGATCATGATTCATGACACGTACGTGTGACGACAGCTGCTAACCTCAGCTTGATTTGGCACTAATTTCACTTTTTTTGCTTTTTTTTTTCCCCCTTTTCTGAAGTGAATAATGAAACGTGCACACCACGGGACTGAGCTTTGTGATTGTTTTTTATTTCCATTAAAATTTGGTTGATTATTGGAGTTTTGTGGTACGTTTCAATTGCCCCAATCAGCCTTAATTTGGTACGTCAACGTCATGATATTATGTTTCATATTTGATGAGATTTTTTTGCGGGAAAAATAGATTAATTATAATATATCAATAAATTAGGCCAGATCAGATCCTAAACAATAATAAATATAACATGAGAAATAGATACATCAAATGGAAACAAAATAATTGGTCCAACCTCATGAGACATGAGTATTTGTTGAAATAATTGAATAGTACTCAAGTTGATTTGAAACGTTAGCACGCATGGTCCCGCAACATGTAACATATGCAATCAATTATATTTATGTACAAGACTATAATCCGCGCAATGCGTAGGGTTTTATAGTGGATAAAATTCAAATGGTTTATAAAGCGGTTTAATTTGACCAAATAATATAAAGGTTGAAATAGTATATTTGGGTGGAGTTTTGAATCGGTTTATATCTTTATGTATAAGAAAATAAATAAAATTTAAAAGTCACAACAGTTCATAATGAAACATTATTTTTAAAAGGATTATCACTCCATTAACACAACATTTCAAGGTTCTATTTTTTTTAATTCAATTATTAGTAATAATAGCCTATTTTTATGGGTAAAATGTCACAATGGTGTCATATGACTCTGCTAATTTCATAAAGATTTTTCTTAATAAAAGAATAAGAGAGTTGACATTTATCTAAATTATCTAAACAGTTGAACCGATTGGGAGTGTGCTTAAGTTCCTTATCATGAAAAGATTATGTCTTTTAATAAGCCATTTCTATTATTGTTTTATTATTTAACTTCTTAAATATGTAATTAAGATTATAAAATAAAAGCGCCCATGCGTTCTAGATTCAATGGATGGGCTTGGAGCTAGTGGCGGAACCAGGAATGTGTTGTAGGGGGGGTCGAGCAAAGCTAAAATTAAAATAAAATATTTTTATTTTATTTCTAGGTTAAAATAATCTATAAGATCAAAATAATTTTGTAGAGAAGAGGCCAATACAATATGATATTAATATAATCATATTAAATCATAAAAAATTAATATATTTTTTTTTCCAAACTTTGGGGGCCATGGCCACCCCTGCCCCTTATATGTAGGTCCACCAATGCTTGGAGCCTTGGGTATCGAAAGAGACGCGAGCTATGGGAAAGTGCGGTGTTGGTGTCTCTTGACTTATAAGTTCGTTTCTATCTCTCTTTTCGCATTATGCCACCTATTTTACTCACCTTCTCGTTTCACACTTGCATCCTTTCGTTTCCTTATTTTATGGTACGAAAGACAACTCAGCAATTGAAAACTTGACTTTTATATAATTAAATAGATATATATATGTATGAGAAGCATATTATGTTTCATATATGTAATGTAATAATTAAATGATAATTCGTTACGGCCTGTCGTATACTTCAACATTGAAAGTCTAGTTATATATGTCTGAATGAGTCATGATGATCAAGAGCGCAACGAACCACTACAAGGAAAAGGGGCATTTCCAGCTATTTTTATTTCCGGCGACATGTATATCGCCGGAAATAACCTATTTTACTGTTTCAGTAAATTCTTTGTGTCGATCAGTAAAATCGCCGGAATATATTGTTATTTCCGGCGATTTTATTTCGCCGCAAATGATGTTGTCAAAAATCACTTGTTTAACGATTCAGCTGTTGTCATTTAAAAAAAATTCGCTGCTACAAACTATTATTTCCGGCGATACTATGTCGCCGCTAATAATGTTGTCGCAAAGGCAGAAATGCCTATCTTATCTTGGTTATTACGGCGATATATATGTCGCCTTAATAAGTTCTACATAGTAACAAAAACCTAATTTTACCCCCCCGCGCCTAATTTCCCTATTATTTCCCCCCCCCCCGGCGAGTTTTTGTCCCTCTCTCTCTCTCTCTGGCTCTAGGCTTCGCACGGTTGTTCCCGGTTGCCGTCTTGCCGCCTCGCCGCCTTCTCGCCGCCTCCTCGCCGCCTCCTCGCCGCCTCCTCGGTAAGTATTTTAGGCTCCACTGATCTATCTCTCTCTCTGTCTCATTGCCGCTCGGTTCCCTGAGTGTAATATGGTTTTCATAGAACCGAATGACTGCATTTCATATGGAGTCCATGTATATGAGTTCTCATCTCTGTACTTGAGCCCCAAAAAACAGAACGAGAAGAAAAGTCATTAAAATCTCTATCATTCATGTGTGGCTTTTATTTTCAGCACATGAGCCTTTGTTTGACGTTGAAACTACTGCGAAATTTGTCATCTGCATGCTCAACCACTACCAGACTTAGTTCAGAGAGTTCATCACAATTTCTCCAAAAATTCCAGACGTTTTGGTGTTCACATTGACATAAGTTTACTGCAAGTTTATTAATATTGCAGTTGGAGATTATCTTCCACCTAACGTACGCTTTCTCAACCAAATTTCATTATTTCTGTGATGGTAGAAGTTGGCCCAAATTATCAAACATACCTTTGATCTATGTATCCAACCCATTTAAATATATACATATATATATAGATAACTAGTCGATGATCATGATCAGCCATTTTTAATGCAGTGCATGCATGCTTGTCCCCACCATGAAAATATCTTCTATATATTTACCTGGAAGGACTATTACTCTAGCTATATATGTATAAATGCAGGTGAGA